>LPNX010818411.1:216628-253927 GCA_001517045.1 Pseudotsuga menziesii | reverse complement strand
AATTTTGAGTTCCAAGATAAAAGTTGTAGCTCTTATAATTTTCCATTTCTATCCATTTTTCCCACTGTTCTTATTAATGAAATCAAACTCAGGGATGTACTTTATCTACTTATAGAATACAACTTAGGGAGAATAACTATAATTTTGTATTGAGAACATGTAACACATATACTTGTGAGTATGCAAAATCTTTCACATTAGTGATTTGAGTTTCAATTGGTTTTTGCATGAGATCAACTTTACCATTTTTGCACTTTCTCCAGACACTAACTTTTTGGCAAAATTGATATCTTTCAAATGAAGCAAAAATGGGAAAAACTTCACTTGAACAAATTTGTTCGAGCTACTAAGGAGATCAAATTTTTCAAGTAAGAAATTTTCTCTAGTTTGATGTCTCATATCACTTTTACTCCATCCAAAGTTTTCAAAATCACCAAAAATTCTCCGTGAAAAGTGGGTTTTTGTTTGTTTTTATACCTCCACTCCAAACCCTTTGGGATTTGGTAAAATCCTTCATTGTAATTTTCCATGTATGGTTTTATTCCACTCTGTCCAATTTTCACAACAAAGCTAATGGTAATGTGTACCATCAAGTTATTTAAAAACTAGTAATTACCAATTTCTAGTAATTTGGAGATGAATCAATAAACCACTCTCTTTGGCACTTTTATATTCCTTCTTATTGTATACTTACACTTGAAATTTCACTTCATTCTAACTTGTTTTGCTCCTCTTATGGAGGATATAAGTTTTTTCCTCCATATTTTTTTTATTACAAAGAATTCCTTAGGTTAATGTCCCATGATGTTGATGTGGCATGATCTCCAATGCTAAATATAGTGTACATGCACTATAATGATAGATATAATAATAGTTAGGGATATTTTTGTTGGAATAGAAGAATAATAATACTAATTAAAGAGTGAGAAAAATTGTTGAAGTGGTAATGGGCATTGCTTCTACTAATGTCCTTTTGTGGTTTCCCCCTTAATATTCTTACTTCCAATATTGTAACCTCAACGAGGTGAGCCTAAGAGACAATAAATAGGATACAAGCCTATGGACATTTCCAAAATGTAGTTGAAAAAGTGAAACACGAATTCAAATTTAGCTTATAAGGGAGTTCCTTGATGGATGAATGATGGGGTTATGAATAGATCTACAAAAATTGGCTTGCATACTTACCCTTACCAAGCAAGGACAATAAAATTTGGATAGTGTCAAATAAATAATTTTGATAAGATTAGGGTCTAATACTACGATTTGCAAGAAGAAAAAATAACGGGGAAAGCAAGGCTACAAAAAAGTAGGAAAAATATAATAACAATACAATAGCTCAACATAAGATCCCAATTCATTCAATCAAACAAGCAAACATTCTAGGTTCATATAGTGTTGAGCGTGAAGACTTCCTTATCCTATACTAAATGCTAGTAAGTATCAAGAAAATCAATTTAAAAACAATGTAATAAGTTGTTTAATGATTAATGCTAACCTTATCAAACAAATCATTAAAAGGAATGTTTGGTCAAAGTTGTAGTGATCCTTAACCCTTGAACTTGAATAAAAAATAGTATAAAACTCTTAAACTTCATAAATAACCAAAATTCATCTATATGAGAATGCACATAAGAATATGGAAAAATCCTTTAAGGTAGGGTACTACCATCAAAAACTCCTTATGGAATGAATCACTCTACAACCATGCTTTCTACAAAACAATACATCCAACAATTATCCAATACAACGATACTAGCGTATATTTATACTTTCTCATGATTATTGCTAGGGGTCTATGCCAACTACCCCTTATTATTATATTATTTACTTTAACTACATGGTGTTTATTCCATAATTATGACCATATTACATATATTATTCCCTTGGGTATCTCCCTAAGTACCCCATATTATCCTCCCTATGTGCATTACAAATATTGGCATTCTCAAGCAACC
This sequence comes from Pseudotsuga menziesii, assembly GCA_001517045.1. NCBI lineage: Eukaryota > Viridiplantae > Streptophyta > Pinopsida > Pinales > Pinaceae > Pseudotsuga > Pseudotsuga menziesii. Next base: position 251,972 of record LPNX010818411.1, on the reverse strand, counting down.
TCTAGCTAAACGTAGGGAGAGTCACAAGGAAGATAGGTTAGACTCATTTTCTACTTATGATACTGTAATAATTATTGTGTTATTTCTAAGCTTGAGTTTGCAGACATGGATTGTAATGCTATTTAAGATAAGTGCACGGGGTCTTCACTTGTTGACCAATATCCTATCACGTTAGTTCATATTGTGGGTTTTAAAATGATCAAAAATTGAACCAATATATTGCATGTATTGGGGGGATGAAGGATTGAGGTATAAAAAGGGGTGGGTAGGAGGTTTTAAGTATTGGGAGGGGGTTTCAACAAAAATAGTTTGGGTCAATATCTCTGGAAATTAAGGGTATTCTTTAATATCCCACGATCGTACGTGCTATGTAATAGGTTCACTAAGTGAAGTCCCCGTGGATAAGTGCTCTACTTTTCTACAATATGGCTTCTTTTCAATTTTGGGGGTTGTTTCCAACTATAAACATTTTGTTCTAATGTGTGTTTTTGAGGATTTATAGTTGGTAAATAATGTATAATGAGTCCTAGGATATGGAATGTGAGTTGTATGATTCAAGGTTTATGCTAGTTGTTTTAGTGTGTTTATTTATTGAGTTATCAAATATTGTTGTTGTTAGCTATTTGCATTAGTGAGAAGACTCAATGGGGTTTAAGTAATTGTTGAGGTAATAGTGTATTTTGTATAGCATGTGCTAGTTAGAAGTAATGTTTTTTACGAGTAGAAAAGCTATTTATTTAATTGGGGAAATTGTTCTTTTGTGTTTTTTAGGTGGAAGTCAGTTTTAGGTCCAACACCATTCCAAATTCATTCATGTTGCACAAAATCCCACCAAATGGTAGAATGTATCTTTAACTTTATTATTTCAATACTTTTCATTGGTGTCCTTATATCCTTTCATAATCAAAATACCTTCCTAATTCTTTGAGGGTTTCGGTCCTTACACCATCCCAAATTCATTCATGTTGCACAAAATCCCACCAAATGATCGAATGTATCTTCAACTTTATTCTCTTAATTTTTTTTCATCGGGGTCCTTATATCCTTTCATAATCAAAATACCTTTTTAATTCTTTGAATGAACCAACTATTTCCCATGCTTTCTAATTTCCACCATAATATAATATTTCTCTCTATAACTTTTCTTACTTTACAATGTCACCTCACCAAACTTCTTTCTTCTAGTCCTAAATCACTCTCGTTAATCTCCCTAATCTATTGTTTACTTTCCAATTCCTTTAATTTTGTTTTTAACACTTACACTTCTTCATTTAAATCTATTGTTTACTTTCCAATTTCTGGTTTTTCTTTTTAACACTTACAATTCTTCATTTATTATTATAATATGTTTTCTCAATTAATATTTATTCAGTTTTCTAAATTTATTATCTATCCCTAAATTTATTTAAGTTACAAATCTCCCCATAAATTAATTAATACATAATGATGTTGCGTGGTATACCAAATCTAATGTAATGCTATGTAATTAGTGGTCCCAAAAATATGCTTACCAAAAAATATGCTCACCAACGTTCACATGACCATTCAATCATAAATATCACTACCGACTGAAAAATCATAAATATCACTACGTTCACATGACCATTCAATCATAAATATCACTAGAGAGAATGATTTTTGTAAAATGTCTCCTCATATATTAACGGTGAAGTACTACATTAATTACGAATTACAAATTGCGACTCTCTCCACTTTCTAGATTCGATCACGATGAGATAAATTCGACTAGTAATGCAAAGAACTCCAAGATGTTCCCTTATGATACTGGCCTTTCATTGGGCAAACGAGTCTAGGCTATTTTGTGTGCACTCGTTTATTTGTAATTTTTTATATAATTTATTTAAATATTTTTTTTATTGTAAATAAATAATTAAGTATAAAGTAATTTTTTTTATAATTATTTTAAGTAATATATTTTAATATTAATATTTTAAAGGTAGGGTAAATTATATTAGATATTAAGATCAACCCATCTAGAATAAAATGTAAGTAGATAGAGAAAAGCAATGGTAAAACCATGTTAATTTTAAATTGTGCAAATGTTTTGAGTAAGTTTGCAATTCCATAGATTTGATCCCTCTTTACTCACGATAGATAGCAAGTTAAGAAAAAATTGCACCTCCAAGAAGGCGATCTATTTGATAGGATATATACGTGTGAAGATGGATCTATACACAATAACCATGACAATAAGTAATTAATGATGGATTTCAATGCGTTTTTGTCATCCATTCATTTAAAAGATAACAAAAAGTATGCATTTCAAAGAATTTGATTCCATACATTTTTTCCTTTGAAAAATATCACAGCTTTATATAAATAAAACCACATTTTTCAATTGACCATTGGGTCATACACTTCTAAAATCAGGGACATATTCATCAAAACTGCATCTGCTAGAGAAACAAAAATGTTGCTATATACTATCTAAATAAAGTGTCTTTCTATCAAAATTCCAAACATATTATGGGCTTAAGAAAAACTAGAAACTACTATGGCCTAAAGAGGCCATGATGCCATCAATCAACTACCATAAGTCTAAATTGCCAGTAGCCAGGAGGAGGCCTTTCTTGGAGAGTGTGTCAGCCTCTACGTTGGATTGTCTGTAAACATGCTGGAAAATGAGCCTTTGATAGAGAATTCTATCTTTGTCAATGTCCTTGAAAAGAGGAAGGAGAAAAATATCGACAGGGGGCTTGAAATCTTTGAGACAAAGCACAACCAGCTTAGAATCTCAAAAAACCTGAAGTCTGTCCACACCATGGGCAAGGAAGAGCCTCAATAGGATTTCAAAGGAAACAAATTTAGCTTGGTTGTTTGTGACGTCCTCCAAACCAACTGCAAAATGTAAATATCTGGAGGAGGATAGATGAATAATCCCCCAACACCTCTAGTTCGTGGCCCGCCTTGGAAAGCACCATCTACGAAGGCCCACAGGTAGGAAACATCGACATTGGATGCTGTGAAAACACGAATAAAAAAATAAACCACTAAATGTGGAAAAGCTTTAAAGATATCAAAACTACAGCCTGCAAACACTTGTGCCAAAATAAGAACATCATCAAAAAATTTATTATTCTGTGCTAACCAAATACCTCATACTGCAAATAGTGAAAGAGTTGCAGAGGAAAAATATGGAGGACTACAAGTCTAGGCCTTCCGAAAAAAATAAAAAATCTACCTGTCAAGTGTGAGAGCTGACTTTTTGATTCCATACATAATAATTTCGATATTAAAATAGATCCATGTAATATAACTAATTAATAATGATAGATTGCATTGCATTTTCGTCATCCAGAAATTTGATGCCTCAAATATTTGATAATTAACTCTATAATTGGAATAAATTTACATATTTGATAATTAATTCTATAATTAGAATAAATTTACATATTTGATAATTAATTCTATAATTAGAATAAATTTACAGTGATAACTATGACTTAACTAATAACAATCGAATTCAGTCACAAACAAAGACATTTAAATCTTTATAATCTTGACTACGGGGATTGCTTTTTTGCCATGTACCATCAGCCCACCGACTTAGGCGATGCCGTTTTATGGTCTTGTTTAAAGTAAAAGTAAAAGTAAATACAGTGGAACAAACTCTTCATTGATTTTGACTTTGGAGCAAACATAGCGGAGGTAAAGGAGAAATTTGTCGATATGTGGGAAGTTGAATGAAACTCCAAACACAGGGTAATTGAACATTATTTAGCTTAATTTTAAATACATGGACAACCAACCTCCACCCTGCCTATTGCACTTGCAGCGTGCTTGATACCATTTTGAATCAGTGACTGTGTTACCATTGTGTCGGAGAAAGTCAGCCGAGTGCGCTCTAACTGTCAAGAAGCCGTGATTCCTCACTGGTCCCATGCGCGCCATCCACGCCACGGCACGGCAGGGAAGTCACCTCCAACTTTAAAAAAATCTTCCCTGATTTTACACCCCTCCCAAACTCGTACGCCCGACCTCCCGAGACTGCAGAGGCGCGCAATGTCCTCACGATATAAATGCACAGCTTTGGTCTATTTCTCACCCACATCTACAACCTCCTTAACAATAAAGAGCTCAGCTAGTTGGGTTGGATTTTCTGTTTCTGTCTCTTGAATAGAGATGGCATCCACCAAGCTCATACCTGCTGCAACCTCGCCCTCCTGCATATTTGCTCTCTTTATCATATTAATGACCATTGCAGGGCATGGAGTACACAGTGCGTTCTTTGATCTATGGCTTCATCTGTCACTCTCTGTATCATTTACTTCTTTGTATATAAATAGTCATTGGATTCATAGAGCTCATCCACAAGTTACTAATTTAATTTAATATGTTGGGGTGATGTGCTGTATTTGTATTTGTTCAGGCGCCATTATGACGTGCGAGGAGCTGCCCGTGGAAGTCTGCGCTTTCTCGGTTTCTTCCTCTGGCAATAGATGTGTGCTCGAGAAGGCTCTAATGATGGACGGCACCCTGCAATTTCAATGCCAGGTATAAACCTTAGATTTCACAACTAGATGCATAGATAATCCATTAGCGATGATCTCGATGTTCTTGAGAAAGACTAACAGTAATCTTGATGATCTTGATGTTCTTGAGAAAGACTAACAGTAATTGCATATAAAAATCATCAGTCGTCGGTTGTGATGGCTGAGAAATTGTCGGAATGGATCGAAAGCGAGGAATGCATTAATGCCTGCGGCTTGGAACGGATGGCTGTGGGCATGTCTACCGATTCTCTACTCGAACCGCAATTCAGTAGGAAGTTGTGCTCTTCCCAGTGCCGTGACAACTGCCCCAACATCGTTGATCTCTATGTTAATCTCGCTGCGGGAGAAGGTCGGATCCCCAGACCATTCGTTTTCTCTTCCGAAAAATAAGTCTTTCTCAGGTTCTCAATAATAAATCTTGATTATTTCGACAAGTGATCTGAGGTGAAGTGGTTATTGCAGGGATATCTTTACCGAGAATGTGCGAGTCTCAGAAAAGCAGATCTCGTATTCTGATCGCGGAATCTCTGTCAAGCTCTTCAAAGTCAAAACCAAGAAGCATCCATTCCGAGACATTTGAAGCCCAGGCACCGTATGGCAGCCACATTCTGGACTTGGGAGCTGTTCCTGCACCCTCACCCATCTAAGGTCAATTATCACATACAGTATTACTGATTAAAACTACTATTCTACAGAGATTCTAAAATGTTGCAAGAAAATAATGGATTTTTTTGTCATTGGCAGATCATTCTACCGATACCTCTCCTTTGTCGATGCCGAGTGAATTTGGAGTAAAGTAAGAAGAATTTATTATTCCGTTCCCAGATATCTGGAATCGGAATTAAAGAAAGCTTGAATGGTTTTTTTAAGCTGGGTAGTCCAGCAATAGGCATACATACATAAGAATAACTAGCAGCTTTCTACATAAGAAGTTCCTATGTATACGAGTCTACAGTATATATATAGCCGTGGTTATGCGATCTTTAAAGTATAAGTGCTGGGGCTGTTATATGCGAACTTCTTCTTGAACATGAGATTAGATTGTGTGTGTTTCTTGTATACGTATGTTTGAATTCACTTTAGAGAGGGAAAGTTCAAGGAAGGATCTTGATGCTCCAAACAGTGAAAGACGCGTCCAATGATTGTCGACGAGTCCGTTATGTAACACTAATTACGATAAATAATATTCGAGGCAACTTTTTCCTCTCGGAGTCGCCTAGTCGCCATTGAGAAATAATAATATAATTTTTTTTTCATATCGAATTTGATGGCCATCCGTTTAAAGGAGCTTTCCGAGGGACGATTTTGATTTTTTTTGGCTGATTTTTATTCGGAATTTAATGAATTTAACTCACCTTACACGAAAACCTCACACATATTTTGTAAGATCTAAAAATATTTTTGCATGGAGTTGTTTTACCGAGGGAGGATTTTCTCTCTATTTTTGGTTGGTTTTATTGGTTTTATGCTATATATCTTTAAGGAATTTTGAAAGTGTAAAAACATTGCTAGATTTTAGAGTGTGTGAGTGCTTGGGGTTTTTAGTGTCATGTGATTTCATTTATATAATTAAAATCGCCCAACAAACAACAAAAATTACAAGATTACAAGATTTTGTGAATTAAATTTAACCGGCTGAAAATCTGTCCGAAAGTCAAAATCCTCCCTTTTTTGCATGTTTTGAAAATTCCATGGCAAAAAACAAGTAAAAACCAGCTAAAAAGGAAAATAATCCTCTATTAGACAACTCTGTTTTTAAATACTTTTAAATTATATTATCATTAGTTTTCAATTTTAAAAACAAATTAAAATTTTAACATTAAAATTAAATTATTAAATATTATATCAACCATAATGATAATTCAAAATTTTAAAAAATATTAAACTTAAAATTACAAATATATTGCTATATTTATATATTGTATATATTAAAAATTTATTTATAATTTTTATTGATATAAATATATAACATCAATACCAGACTACTGAAGTTTATTTCCATTATTTCCATTTTAATTCATTATGATTATTATTATAAAATAATAAACTATAAAACATCTCAAAATATAATATAAATATCTAGACTATTAAAATAATCTAAAAATATATTTAATGAAACACACAATATTGTATATATCAAATATTAATTTACGTTGCATTAGCATTACAAAAAAGCTATAAAACTTAATGGACAAAGAAATTTTTTTATATATTTTTCATTCAAACATATATGTAACATCAATAAAATAATGTAAAAACATCTTAAAACATATTCAATGAAACACAAATTTGTAAGGTATATATGTTGGTTTACAATGCATATTGCATTATTATTACAAAGAATTAATGTACAAAGAAATTATGTAAAAACATCTTAAAACATATTCAATGAAATACAAAATTGTCAGGTACATCTGGTTTACAATGCATATTGCATTATTATTAGAAAGAATTAATGTACAAAGAAATTATTATATATTTTTCATTATGAAAAGTTATAGCTGCAAAACTTATTGTAAAAAAAAAATTATTTTTTATTGTTACATATATGTAACACCAATTTATTAATACATATATCTAACACCAAAAACATAATGTAACAAAATTTAAAAATATATCCAATGAAACACAAACATCGGTTCACAATGTACATTGCAATATCATTACAAATGTGGGTTTACAATGTATATTGCATTATCATTACAAAGAGTTATAGCTAAAAACTTAATGTACAAAAGAAATTATTAGAAATTATTATACATTGTTCATTGATACAAATATGTAACATTAATTATATCAATAACATAATATGTACTTTTAAGTAATATTAATTTTATTATATAATTAGTTATTAATTTTTTATTTTTTACTTAATATATATTATTTAATTATTTAAATTAACTTATTAAATTATACTAAATGTTTTTAAAAATAAAAAAATATTATTACATAATAAAACAATAAGTCCATAAACATCTCAAAAATATATACAAACTATTAAAATTTATCTAAAGATATATAGAAACCAATAAAATTGTAACACACCTAAAATTAGTACATAAATTTTTTTTGACATGCTTTAATTTCACATTTACTCTAGGAGCATTCTATGTTTAAAAATCACTAAGGGTTCTAAAATCTAAGGTCATGTTGTTATGACAGGATTCACTGAAGTTTAACAAGTCTACATCCTTTCGGAATCTTCAGCTAGACTTTCGCAGGTGATGTAATTGTTTATCGGTTTGTACTTAGCTTTTATTACAAGGTTTTGACCTTAACATAGTTTATACTATGTTTGTAATGTCCTAACCCTAAGCATGAGAAGATTGGATTTGTAAAGTATGGATTCTCCATACATTGATCTCCTAATAAGAAGCAGTCAAGGTTGGTATATCTGTGTTTTAGTTGGATCCACATGTTTTTGTCATTAATGCACTTATCATGACCATATATGCTCTGGGTTAGATGCATATTATTTTAAAACAGTTAGCATGTGAGTGGATACAACTTCAAGGGATCTTCTTTATGTCATTTACACTTATACTACATGACTATGCAATATATATGTTTTAAGGTTTTTATGTTTTATCCTAACTCTTATGTTAAGACTCTCCCCAAACATCATGGGAGAGGTGTGGGACTATCCATGACCACGATGGGATTAGTCCCATAACCCAAAGTGTAAAGGTTTGCATCATATGTTATTGCAATGTGGATGTGTGCAAGGTTGACTTACGTGACCAAGGTTTTGATTTAGCATATAATTGTTCCCGTGATAATTTATGGTATAGTTTATTATTATTGTTTATGTTAATGCACCATCCAAGATTTAGATTCACAATTATTTGCTGTAGTAATTATGACCGTGCTATTTGAATGCAACTTTTGGGTTGTAATGATAACATGGACTGGTTGCGAGTTCACAACGTAGCCAGGTCCACGAGGCAGTACGAGACTTAATCCTTCCCTACACCTGGATGGTGATATCGACGAGTTGCATAGGTTTTGTAAAGGCCCTTCACTTGGACTGAGGGTTGCATTAATGTTGTTGTTTTTGTTGGAAGCCGTCTAAGAGCCAAGCTCTGCAACTCTGTTGGTTTTTCCATGAGGTTTTCACAATGGTTAATGGAAAAATGGTTATGGTTCTTTCTAAGGTGGGGAGTACTCTATATTTTTCCCTCGACATTGGCCCATCTAACCCGAGCTCCATCAAATCATAAAAATGCCCATCTGGTGAACAATATTCTTTAGTAGGTAACTACAATGAAAAATATTTTGTTGAAATCTTAAGTTCGTTAGGTTTTCCATCCTTACTTTTACTGCTACTCGCTTCTTTTTGTAGACTTGGAGGGATAAGGGTGCTCAGAGGATCCAACCCTTGGCCATTAATTCCTAGAGTTGTGGTAAGTGCTTCGACCCTGTACATTTAAACGGGTTCTATATTTACAAGATTCAAATGCTTAACTCTAACTTCAACTGGTTCAACATGCAGGTTTTTGCGTTGGGAGGAAGGCGATAGGGTCACCTCCTCCCAGGCCCATGTCTTAGAACACCAGTGTAAGTGTTCTCGACCCTGTTCATTCTATAAATGTTTTTACCATTTCTTTTACCCTGTAAAATGTTAACTCCTTTTTACTTGCTAGTTGTAGGACCTGAGGGCAGGGTCGTGAGATTTCAATGGTGGTTGCAACCTCTAAGATAAGTTTCCTATCCAAAGCTGGTCTTTGCATTAATGTTACTTATGGGTTCACGACTGCCGCTATGGAAAATATTGAGAACTTGGAAACAAGGGTTTCGCCTATGTATTGTTTGGTTTAAGAAACGAGGTCACCGTCCTTGATGGTTTTACTGCATGTAACATTTGATGGTTAATAAAATACTATTAGTTTATGACTCTATAATGATTCTTTTCGCTTATATGAAGGGATGTACCATGCGCAGAGATGGTTGACATTGTGAAATGGTCTTACGACCATCTTATACTGTTTTAAATGAATTTATATGTTTTTAAAGGATCTCCCCATAGGGCCCTATGATTGTAACTACTAAATTGGAAATATTTGTCACTAAGCTTTCAACCCTGCATTTATAATCAACAAACCCTTAAGGGTTGCAGCTTGTAGGAAATAAATAATAGTTTTAAACTTTTCGATGGGGTTTATACCTTTTGATAGTCGTAGGGTTTGGTTTATTAATCCTTCTGTTAAGAGATTTCGAACTGCTAATCTCTGGTGGGTGTGTAGATTGAACTACGACTCAATCCCAGATCTGAATAATATTTGTTTATAATATAGAAAGGGTCTCCATTTCAGTATTAAAATTGTGAATGGCTATTTGGTCCATATCCGTGTTACTATAGAGAGTGATTTGTTATTTTATTTAGGTGTTTTTTATTCAAACTGCATGGGATTCGATCCCATGACCTTCGTGAGTATTCAGTCCTTGCATAAGAGGAACCGAGGCTCTGCCTTTGTATAATAATTTTAATTATACTGTGAATTTAAAAATTGTTATTGGAGGTTATTAAGTCTTGGCTTGGAAACCACATTGTGGTCTTTTCCCAAAACGTCGATCCTCATGTTGTAAGGAGTATTGTGATAACTGGTGTAAATAATTGTGTATAGATTTGACTTGAAATATTTTGTTGGGTATAATAAAGGATCTGATCCCATGATTGTCATGGGAGTGTGGAAATTATAACAAACTGCTTTGATTTACAATGTGGACTTACCTATGATGATTGACCTCCATCATGATAATAGATCTAATAATTAATTTATCATTCAATTTTTTCGATTGACTTTCAGTTTTAATATCTGCACCTGTTAAGGGAAGATAAAGGATTCCCAATCCATTATTTTATATTGTAAATTTTAAGGGATTCGATCCCGTCAATGGTGATGCGATTGTGTATAATAGATCAAGGTTTTTAATATAAACAAACCTTCAGGTCTACTATAGAGTGGACAATCTATAATTATAATACATAATTAAGGATCTTTGATCCGTAAACTTGTTCTTCGCCAACCTCTAATATTAAAAGATATTCTAGGATAGAGGAATCTGTTTGAAATCATAAATTGTTACGTTGTTATCTAGATCATTAGTTTGACAAAGAAATGAGATCTATATGATCTTGCCATAATACCTCCTATGTAAATTCTTACAATATTTCTTCCATGCTTTTTCGTATACAAATATTTATTTGATACTTAAATACTTAATTATTTCCTATGTCATAATACTATGATTATTATTTAAAGGGAGTCATGTCTATAGTTAAGTTATAAGCTACATATCTATATACTAATATGATTTAATCTACATTAGAGGTTTATGTAGTGAATTTAGATAAACGTTGCATAAATTGGATTCCTTCACTTACTTAGAAGAATGCAGGTCTATTCTTATAACCAGACATTATAAAACTAATCGCTAATTTAACTGTAAAAATACAGAGTAAAAAGATATTTGGAAAATGATGCATACAAGGAATAAACAGTTGAATATAACTATTTCTGTGTGTGTTAAAGCTAAAATGAATTTTCTCCAATAGTTACAAGTATAAAAACCATAAATTAATCAATAACACTTAGAGTTTAGCAAACTACAGATCTAGGAAAATATATTCTACAACATTAAAACGTAAAGTAGAAACCTGGCACCAACGGTCGGAAAACAAGAGTGGAGATGTTGTTCCTCCCAACCAACTCCCGAAGCACCCAAGCTACTTGCTCCAGAACCCCCAAGCCTATTTGCTGAACCACAAGAGAAAAATCTCAATGTGCCATCTCTTGCATTTCATAGATGTTTAATCCCCATCCAAGGCTATCCTCCTACTGCTTATGGACATACTAATTTATAGTATTCTGTCTAGGACTTGGTCATTTCTGAGCCTCCTACTCTTTAGCACTCATCTAGGAGTTGTGACCTAATTTTAGGGGACGATGCCTCCTGCATCCTAAGTTTTCATTTAATGGTTTTTCCACTTGTCTTTTTCTTCTTGTGGGTCACCAAACACTCTTCAAGAGCTATATCCACTCTTGTCCTCCTTTCAACATATTTTATTAAATGTTTTTTTTTTATTACAAAATATTTTATTCTTGACTTTTATGTTAAAATAAGAAAATATTTCCAGCAAAATTAATAATAATAATTAATTCTAAGAATATTACAAAAATCATCTCAAAATCATATGCAATAACACAAAATTGCAAGATCCACACAATGCACATTGCAATAACATTGGAGTAAGCTATCTACCCGACCATTTGCACTGGGACCCACCAAGTGGTCGACAGAAATCTCACTCTGTTTCCTGCCACCATCAAATCCCTACCACCCTCTGGAAAATGTGTAACTCCCTTGTTCATCAATGGAACCAACGAACTCGATCGATCATCCACTATCTTGCAAGTCTGTGCAGTCCAGCGATCCTTGGCCTCCTGAGTTCAATGATCTCACTTCTTGCACTCCCATCTACGAGTCCATTGCATCAGCCACCAAGCCACTACCGGAGCTCCCTGTTCATGCTCAAACTACATCCACCAGGCTACTATCGCATCTCCCTACAATTTCAGATTGCCGCATTTTCAGATAATCTCTTTTTTGCGTAGAAGAAACATAACGTAATGCATTTTGATCATGAAATTGATTACTTGATTAATGAGCAGAGAAAAAGAAAAAAAATGGTTTCGATTCTATAGAAGAGATCACTCTCCCTATTATTGGGGTTTGGTAAAAAGCATAGTTAGAATGTATATTATGGACTTCCATAAAATGTCGGTAATCGACACAAAAAAGAAAAGAAGAAATAGTGTTTTGATTTTCACATTCTGTGTTTTGAAAAATGTATTTTACCCCAATTTTTTGCTGGAGGGAGACAACTCGTTGCTCACTAATCAACTGTAATCATAGCCTCTAAATCCATCTTTCTTCATAGGAAGCAAGGTTTTTTAAAGATGAGATTGGATGAGCACTCTAAAGCTAAAATATTAGCTAGATTGAGCTTTGGAAGACAGACATCACCCTTGAAATAATTGAATTCACATGTACAATAGTCATTGCAGGCTTAGTTTCTAGAGAAGCCATTATGACAACTTTTTATATATGGAAAGGATGCCTTATTTTTGGGGCATTAAAATGAAAAATGTTCTTGTTTGAACGAAATGATATTTTGAATATTGTGTGCAACCAGAATTCGTTGCAGGCAATTTTAGAATTCTTGCTATTTTTTTTGTATTTGGACCTTGGTTCCTTATTTCAGTGTGTTTGGAAAGATCTATGCAATTGATAGTTGGCTAACTATATCCAGGTGTAGCTTTTACTAAATTTGCATGTGTTCAAATACCAGTGATACTCTAATGCTAATTTTATCAGTTTTTGAAGTGTCAAGGATCATTATATAAAATTACATAATGAACCCATTTGAGCTATGAATGTTCAACTATAAAGAGACCTATTGAACCTTCATTTGCAAAGTTTGTATATTTGGGTGGACTTTTTGAGATCATTTTCAAGCTCCTTTCCATGGAGATGAAGTTTCCAAGAGAATTATATAAAGCATTCACATGCAGCATGTAATGAGCAACAACTATAAAAAGATTCTACAGCTCGTTTCCCTTTTGTGTTTGGGAGTATGGTGGGAGTATGTATGTACTTGGTATAAAAAGCACACAATGCTCAATTATTTTGTTGGTTGCATACCCTCAAAGGTCTTGAATAATGCATGGATGGAGGAGGTATGAGAGTTGATGGCACTACCATAGCATCTGCAGCCTCGACCCTCCCTAAGGGATTTTTTCTTTGTTCTTTCTTATAGGTAAAGAATTAGGTTGCCATCATTGGTTACGTTCCATGGCATTGGTTACGTTCCATGGATTTGTGTATGAAGGTAGTTTATAATCTGAAATCTGAAATTATATATGAAATCTCATATCAGAAAAGATCCGAAATCTGATATCTGGAATTAGACTTGAACTTTTTGAAAAGTAAAGCAACCCAACCCAACATCTGAAATTACCTTCAATAAATTCTACCCAAAAAAGAGATTACTTGAAGATGCAGCAATCTGAAACTGTAGGGAGATGCGTGGTGGATGCAGTTTGAGCTTGAACAGTGAGCTCCGACAGTGGACTGGCAGACGAGAGAGCAAGAAGTGAGGTCGTTGAATGCAGGAAGAGGATCGTTAGTCTGCATGCAACAGTATGGTGGATGACCGATCGATGAATAAAGGAGTCAGACATAGGACAACAGGGACATGAAAATGGCAACAAACGAAGTGAGCAGTCCATCAATGGTGTCAGGTGGGCCCGGCGCAAATGGTCGGGTAGATAGCTTACTGCATTATCATTACATAGAGTTATAGTACTTAATGGGCTATAAAATAACGCCTCACGCAAGTTTCTTGATTTCATGAAAATATGATCATACATGTTAGAATGAAATATATACCAGATGGAATGTTTGTTACTTATCCCAAAAAAATATTTTTTTCATGGAAATAAGTAGATTTATATTAAGATTAGAAAGTTTTAGATACAAGTAGTTTATATTAAAAGAAAACAATTTACAATATAGGGAACTCCATAATGTTCATTAAATATTCATGGAATTAACTTGCTCTTCTAAAAGATTCTTCAAAGCAAATTATCATATTTATAGTTTCTATGTATTTCTCTTAGAAAATATCTATATGTATATATACTAATAAGCTATTAAAATGTAAAGATAATATATAAGAACCCGATAGCATTAAGAAAAATCGTGCTCGCTATGGGCTTCTTTTGTTGTGATAAGGCTTCAATAGTTGGATTTCCAATGTCTTGTTCAAGTAATGTTTGTTCTATTAGGCAAGACCTGTTTCAAATGTTGTTTTTTTTACTAAGCCAATGGAGTTTTTAGTATGACCTACTATGGATTAAAAATTGTGAGAGAAACAAAGAATTATGTTGAAATCCATATCCATCTTCATTAAAATTTTGTTGATCCACTTGGTCTAAGACTCCAAGGCATTTTCCAAATAAGTATGTTTAGACAACAAGGCTTCCAATTGCTCATTCATGAATGTGGACACTCTATCTAAACCATCGATTTGGCCAACCAAGGTTCTTAAGGATTTTCAAATGTCAACAAGCCCAAAATTAGAAAAACACCTGGATGGTTATGTTGGGCCATAATCATCTCAAAGCCATAGATTCTAATTCCAATAGAGTTAATTTCTTCTAGACTACAAATATTACATAAATGCCAACACAATTTCTTAAGAAAACCCCAAGAGAAAGGAACCAACTTAACATTATGAAGGGGGTCACTTATAAGAAATTTGATACCTAGGTCATGGTTGAAGTGATTCACTATCCAATTCCTAGTTCATTACATGTTAGTGGACCAAGTCTACTTGCAAAGTCCCAGTATTCCACTGTAACAACAACCCTAAAACCCCAATTGAGAATTGGTGTAATTATTAGGAGGCGAAGTCAATATCTAGATCTTTGACATTTTCATGTATAGTGGTACATGACTATCACCTCGTGCAATTCATATGCATTGGGTGTGTTGTGGGGGATCACAGGGGAGTGTGTCTAGGTCCCCCCTTACTCAGGGTGTGAGCGGGAAGCCTTTGAGGAAAAACTTTCTAGACCCTTCTAGTGTATTTTGTTTCCTTTTGGAACCTCATATGTATTGTATAAAAAGGAAGTGACCCTTGGCATTGTATCTCAAGAGAAGAAAGCATCGTAAACTTTTTAAATAAAAGATTGAAGTTTTCATTTCCCCATGGTTTTACTTGCATAACCAAGCTTTCCACATAAATGTTGTGTTCTATTGTGATTGTGGTTTTATTCTATTTTTTTTATATTTCTCTAACATATGGTATCAGAGCTTGAAAAACTTATAGGAAGATGGTTTTCTACAAGTGGTAAATGCAACAATGACGTGAGGTTTAACTAAGTTCAAGATTGAGAATTTTGATGGAAAGAATTTATCCCTATGGAATATGAAGGTGGAATATTTCTTGGTTCAAAATGACAAAGCCCTAGCCTTAAAAGTGGTTACAAAAAAATAAGCGGCATGACAAATGAGGAGTGGATAAAGATGGAAAAATCGGTGGTTTCAACCATTCGTATTTGCATATCATACTCTATCTTGTTTAATGTTGTTAAGGAAAAGATTGTGAAAGCCCTTTCGAGGAAACATGGGAAGCTGTATGAAACTAAATCGACAACAAATAAGGTTTTCTTAAAAAATAATCTTTATCTTTGAGGATGAAAGAGGGTTCAATTGTGGCATATCTTTTGAATGAGTTTAATACCCATATCAATAAACTGATCTTGGTTGGTGTAACTTGGTGGAGGTTGAGTACATACAAATCATTTTACTTCATTCCCTCCTCGATACTTGGGATCAATTGGTGATGACCATCACCAACTCATCATCAAGAAATCTTAAATTTGATGATGTTGTAGTTGCTTTGTTGGGAGAAGAGTAGAGGTAAAAATAATTTTGGGAGCCCTCTACTAGTTGATCCCTATCTGTGAGAGGTCGATCTAGCGAAAGGGGTCAACAAGGTAGATCATAGACTAGATCTAAGTCCAAAGGATGCAAGCTGAAATGGAAGTGTAGCAATTGTAGGAAACCAGGGCACTCAAGGAAGGATTGTTGCCATTTGGAGAAGGAAAAAAAGGAGGAGAAGTCATATCATCCATCAACTGAGGCTAACACTATAGATTCAAAAGAAACGATAACATGTGAGACTTTATGTCTCAGTAATAACATATCCCTTTTATATGCTTCGGTTTTGGACTCAAATGCATATTTCCACATGTCTCCACATAGAGACTCGTTTGTCAAATATCGTCCCTATAATGGTGGGATGGTCTACTTGGGTGATGATAATCCTCTAGAATTTGTGGGGAGATGGATATTAGGATCAAGCTAGAGGATGGGAGAGAAATAAAGGTGTGTGATGTATCAAATGTATCAAATCTATAGAAGAATTTGCTCTCAATCAAAATGATTAATAAACCAGGGTAATCTACTAACTCTTATGGTAATCTACTAACTCTTATGATAATCATTGCAAGATTACCAAAGGAGACACGGTGGTAGAAAAAAGAGAATCTAATGGGACCTTATACCATTTGTTCGATGATGCAATGACAAATCATGCAATAATAGAAGACTTAGGGAATGTTATTGGATGTAATGATGTTGTGGTATCAACAAATTATAAATATGAGTGAAAAAGGTTTGAAAATTATGCACGACTAAAGTATGAGTTTTGGGATTAAGTCTTGTATTTAGACTTGTGTGAGCATTGTATTTTTGGTAAATAGAATATAATTCGATTTACTGCCAGCTCTAGCAAATTTTAGATCTCTTGCAACTTATTCATTATGGTATTTTTGAAGCAATCCCCACTCTATCTATAGATGGTGCTAGATATTTTCTAACTTTTATAACTCTAGAAGAACGTGGGTTTGTTTTCTGAAAAATAATTTAGAAGCCTTTGAAATATTTAAGGAGTTCAAGGAATGTGTAGAGAAAAGTTTGGGCAAGTTAGTTCTACGTTTTAGATTATATAACAAAGGAGAGTATTTATCTAAGGATTTTGATAAATTTTGTATGTATGAAGGAATTAAACCCCAAAAGAATGCTTCATATACTTCACAAAAAATGGTGCAGCTGAGCAAATGAATAAAAAAATCATGAAATATGTGATAAGCATGCTTAACACACCTAGGTTGTATAAGGGATTTTGGGTAGAGGCTATGAATACAACTTCTTATCCTATAAACATATCTGATCACCTACAAATGTGTTGGATGGACAACTTCTAGAGTAGTCCTGGTGGGGTAAGACAACTAGTTATTCTTATTTGCATATCTTTGGTTGTGATACATTTTCTCATGTCCTTAAAAAAAGAAGTCCAAGCTTGACCCAAAGTCAAGGAATTTTTTTTTCTCGGTTATGATAATACAGTGGAGGGGTATAGACTATGGGATCCTATTGGTCATAAGATAATTGTTAGTTGGGATCTTATTTTTAATGAAAAATACATGCAAAGCAAAGAGCTGCAACAAACAACTCAAATTGTGCTTGTTGAAGTAGAAATTAGTGAAGGTTAAAGTGAAGCTTTTGGTCAACATGAATAACATAAATTTCAACAACCACAACTCGAAATATCTACATGTCCCAAGAGATGTCTAGAAATGTATTCTCTTAATTTTTAGTTTTATTTTTCTTTGTTTTTTGATGATAGTGAACGTAGTTAATTCAAGGAAGCTAGATAATTTGAGAATGTAGATAAATGGAGGAAATCCATGGATGAACGAATCAAATCACTGCAAAATAATGAAATGTGGGAACTTGTGGACTTCCCACCAAGAAGAAATATTGTTGGAAACAAGTGGGTGTATAAAGTAAAGAAGAGCAATGATGGGGTTTTGGAAAGTTATAAAGCTCGTTTGGTGGAAAAAGGATATGTGAAAGAGTCGAGTATATATTTTAATGAAATCATCTCTCCAATTGTGAAGATAACAACTATAAGGTTTCTACTTGCATTTATAGTAGCATAATATTTAGAGTTGGAGAAACTGTATGTAAAAAATGCATTCCTACATGGTGATCTTGAGGAAGAAATTTATATGGATTAGCCTAAGGGCTATTAAGAAATAGGAAAAGAGAATTGGTTTGCAAACTCAAGAAATATCTGTATGGATTGAAATAGGTACCAAGGATGTGGTACATGAAGTTTGACACCTTCATGTAGAGCCAAGGTTGGAGTGAAAGTGAAGCTAACCATTATGCATATTATAAGAGGTTTGGTGATGACAACTTTATTACATTTTTTGTTGTATGCTGGTTCGTTGTATGCCCTAGTTTGAAGAAGATAATTGGTTTTAAGGATTAGTTCCTTAGGACATTTGAAACGAATTATTTAGGAGTAGAAAACCAAAATCTAGGGATGAAGATACATAGGGACAAAACATGTAGGAAGATTTGGTAAAGTCAAAATTCATATATAGAAAATATTATGCAATGCTTCAATATGAATAATGAAAAACCAATTAGAACCCCACTTCCTACACACTTCAAGTTGTCTTCTACATAGTGTCCTAGCACATAAGTAGAGAAGACAAGCATGTCTCATGTACCATATTCATTAGTAGTATTGAGTGTTATGTTTTCCATGGTGAGCATCAATATAGATATTTCCCAAGAACTGGGAGTTGTTAGTTGATTCATGGAAAATATTTGTAAGGAAAATTGGAATGTCGTGAACTAGAATCTTAGATAATTAAGGCCCGCACTGTAGATTTTGTTATTTTCTACATATTGACAAATTTACAAATTAAGGGTTTTACAAATTCTAATTTTGGTGGAGACATAGATGGACAAAGGTCTACTACTAGATTTACTTTTATGCTTGTTGGTGGAGATGTAAGTTGGACATTTACATTGTAGTCAGTGGTGGCCTTACCAACCTCATAACCATAATATGTGGCAATAACTGAGGCTAGTAAATCGACAATTTGGCTAGAGAGATTGATGGATGACTTCAATATAATGTGGGGGAAGATTACTTCGCATTATGGAAATCAAAGTGATATTTACTTTTTGAAGAATCCAACATTTCATGATTGCATGAAACAAATTGATATTAAGTACCTTTTCATAAGGAGAGTAGTGGAAGAAGGTAGGATCCCAATGAATAAAATAGATATTGATGAGAATATTGTAGATATGCTTACAAATCCAGTTAGAACAAATAAGTTTGACTTATGCAAAATTTCTCTAGGATTGCTCAAAAATGATGAAGGAAGCATTGAGCAATGGCATGTGAGTGGAAAACATAGACAAGGAACTTCATATGTAACAATTTCAAGAGGGATAATGTTAGGAGGTGAAGTCAATACTTTGACATTTTCATATAGAGAGGTACACGATTATCCCTCAATATGATTCATATGTGTCGGGTTTGTTTGGGGGGTCAATCAAGTCCCCCCTGCCTAAGGGTGTGGGGGGAAATCCCTTCAAGTGAAAGTTTCTAGACCCTTTTAGTGTCTTTTGGTTCCTTCTGGAACCCTCATATGTATTGTATAAAATGGAAGTGACCCCTAGAATTGTATCACAAGAGAAGAAATCATTGTAAGTTTTTCCTAAGAAATAATAAAAGATCTATGTTTTCATTTCCCTATGCTTTTACTTACACACAATAGGGTTTCCACATAAATATTGTGTTCTATTGTTATTGTCTTTTGATTATGGATTTTTTATATTTTTCTAACAGTAATCCCACCTATGATGAGAATGGATTTCATGTAATATTCAAAACACATACAATGGGAAATGAAGGTAAAATGTGTGATGAGTACATGACAAAGGGGAGGATTTATGATCCACTCCTCGATCATTTCCTTTTTACAAGTGTCCATGATACTTGAATTCATGACATGGATATATAACACTGTATTTCAAGCTTAAGGAATGAATACTATATAGGTCCCTTCACCTTTTAGGTCCCTTAAGACATCACCAATTTTACCATCAGGATTTTTGTGTAGGTCCATGACAAAGAAAAGTAGTAGACACCATGGAACTATACAACTCAATCCCTCACCACCTACTTACTGCTCCACCCCACTACCAGGTGAAATGGTAATCCTTTCACCTCCTAGGTCCTTCAAGGAAACACCATTCACGATCAAGATTTATGTACATGATCAAAATAGAGTGAAGCACTGGACATGGAGGAAATATACCAAAGTTGATCAAGCTTACTCAAAACATGACCAATATCCCTATGCTCCAAGTATATAGTTCACAAACATAACAGAGCATGTGTGGGCTCTTGATTCCACAAGCTTACCCAACTCTCAGTAATCATGTCATGAACAAATTACCTCCCCTCAATGAATGAAGGAATGAATAATCAAGAATAGAAGAAATTTGAATCCCTCTCCTCACATATTTGAATTGAAGGAGACTAGTCTCTCCAATGTATCACTAAACTCTTCTTACAGGACCCCCATTCCCTATAAGACAATTGGTGTAAAAATGTGTCCATAGTGTTATGCCAAAATGTCCTTTGTGATTCACATTCTTGTTAGGGCCACTCTCTACATTGACCAACATAATCAACCCTGAGAGAATCAATGACCTCTTGGTTAATTCGAATCCCTTTAGGCTAATTCGAATTGCCTCCAAGAGATTCACTAGAGAACACTGAGAAACAACTCTCAATCACAGAGTGCTCCTCAATATCACTGACTGACCTATTCAAGTTCTCAATAGAGTAACTTTAATCCATTGAGATTGACTCTAATCCATTGACAAACACACTCCTAGTCACTATCTAACTTGATTTTGTCAACATTGACTCAAACCCCCATAAATTACTCCCCTTTCATGAAGGTAACTCAAAGTCTACCTACTGACTCGAATTTTCCCAAATTCACTTCCATGCACTCATTATAATTCAAATTGACAAAAAATTATCAAATCAACTAAGGATGAATCGAATTCACCTCATTAACTAAATACCACTGACTTTATACATGAATTAATTGAGGACAACTCCTAATTGACCATAACGACTCCAACTGTTTGATAAATACTCCAGTTCACCGAAGTACTAGGGTGCATGGTGCATGGTATATGGTTGCATGGGTGCATGCAAAACATTAATTAGATAGATTAGGACCACCATTGTCTAATAACATATAAATTAGTAATACTAGAGTAATGTTAGGGGGACCAACAACTCCTAACCCCAATCCCTTCACATGTGGAACCCAAGACACCCCAGAAACATTGTTGTCTATGTTGAGCCATTATTTAGTTATAGATAAGTATAATAATAATAAAATAATAATAATAATATCCATAGTCCAGGAACCTAGTGCCACTACTAATCAAATAACAACATTACACATGCTCATCGCTTGTCGTGTTGAGGCCCGAAAATTCGCAGGCAACAACAGTAAGCGATTCTCACCAGTCAACATTCCCAACTAGCCCCTAACTGTTTGGAATGGGGAATCTGTCTGGTTTGCGGTCCGGCTACCATAGGTCAAAGTAACAAAAAACAAAGGCTTTACTGGTTGCAGCTCGGTCCACCGTGTATTTTTGTATTTTTTGAATTAATGTATGATATGCAAGTGCCTAATTAACCATGCAGGGTGATAAGATGCAAGGAGCAGTCACAACGTGATGCGCAGGTTCTTACCTCTCGTCTTAGCATTCACAGGCATCTAAATCACATACAACAAGAAATTAAAAATAACTACCTAAACTATCCCTAGGGAGCAGGATTATCATTCATTGGTGAGTAATATATTTTGTACATGCATAATGAAAAGTTACAGATAGCTGACACTTCTTTCAAGACACATGAACAACTGCAGATTTTTGAACAACTAGTTAGCCAATTGTTTTATGAACAACATTTATTACTCACAGTGGAAAGACATCACAAAATATACTGAAAAGCATTCAACAAGAACATAGGTACAGGAAGTTAAACACTCTCACAGTTAATGAAACACAGGTGAAAACGAAATAGTTCCCCTTCAACATTGTTCATTTAATCACATTGATACATTCCACAGTTTGCTTTCTCCAGCAGGAAAAAGTTGCAGTTTCTGATTGTAAAACGAAATAGTTCCTCTTACAAGCAAATGGTTTACAAGTTTTTCCAGGGAAAAAGTCTCCTCTCTAAGTCTAACTTTCAAATATTTAACTACAACTGTAGACCGCTTGAGCTTCCCCCCAAACGTCTGGCCTTTCATTTCCCCAACGCTTCATATCCCTTTATCTTTTCTGCGCATGCTCATGATTGGCTGAGTAACTGCTGGACCTTCCAGAGATGCTCCTTTGTCACCATTCATTTTGTCTTTTCCTTCGTTTGTCCTTCTCATGATCCTGCTAGTTTCGGATCTACCTCTACCAAACAGTCCGTTTTCCTCCACGCCACGGTAGTTTGACCGATCTCCCGAACCTACCTACAATCAAACGACAAGCATCATTCATTGGAATGGCATTCTAAACGTTAACCTAAATCACCTGAAACGGCTAATCCACAAGAAAACAGCCAGGTGCATCTCTTGATCTGGAAAGAGTTTTGATTAAGCCTTGGGCGGGAAAGTTCTAAATCGACAGTCGGAAGGCTTTGACATCGGACGCGAAAAGGATTTCCTAGCCACAACGGTGGAAGGGAACAGGTTATAGCCACACGATGCACAATCAGAAGTCGGACGGCTTTACACTTTGGAGGCTAAATGACTTTCCTAGCTGCAACGGCGGAAGAGACAAGGGCTGAAGACACGTGAAATGCGGGCGGGAAAAGCTTTAGTCAGAAGTCGGAAGACATCCCATCGGAAGCCAAATGACTTTCCCATCCACAACGGTGGAAGAGAAAATGCTACGGGTAGGCGACGAAAAGGTCAACACGCATCGGCAGTCGGAGCTCTTCATACTTCGGATGGCTAATCGATTTGGGAGCCACAACGATGGACGGGAAAAGGCCATCAGCCGCCGATCAAACATATTTTCGATGCCCGATGCAAAAAAATGGTTTAAGTGTTTTGGACAGCTCCTCAAACTCAGCAACGGACAGAAACCTGTTATACCTCCGCAACGGCGACCCACAATAAAGAAAACTTGGTTCGATCAACAAGCGAAAACAAACTTAGAATCTGCGACTCACCATAAATTCCAAACGCAATCAAAATTTGAACCTTGGGAGAGAGTTAAGATTTTACAATCATCTAAAATTAAAACACGACCAAAAACTCAAAAGATCCAATGATTAAAACAATGCAAAATCATGAGGAGGGGCCCAAAATTTGAGAAATTTGGGGAGAATGGTTGTAGCTGCAACATGTCGCTAGGGAATTACACACAATAACTATGTTATGGAAATAAAAATGACCTCCTATTGAAGTGGTTTGGTGTGCTAATTCCTCCATCCCCTCCTGTGCAACCAATCGCTCATCCGACGGGGGACGAATCCCGCTCGACTGAAAGGGGGAACATCCCTTATGTTGTTCTCTGATGGTGTAAGATTTGTAGTTTTTCATGGTGTATATTGGCATTGGCCTTCCTATGGTTTTCATTTTCGTGGATGTTAGTTATGTTTTAAGTAGAAATTAAACTTCCCTCAGCTTGTAGAAAAGCTTGTTTAGAGCCAAATAGGGATAATGAAAGGTGGTCAGATTTATTTTTGTAAGAATGCAAGGATGATAGTGTGGGGAAGTTTTTGGATGGTTATTTGGATATATTTTGGTTGGGACAATCAGTGAAATGATTGTAGTGCCAGGATGACTTAAGGATCGATGCTTGTAATTTTTCTCTGATTTTATTACAACGATCGCTCTCTTACTCACAAAAAAAAGAAGAAGCTCATGCACAAGTAAAGTCGACTCCATCTAAAAGTAAAAAAATCGCATACAGACACAAGTGGGATATCTTGTACCAGTCCCTAACAATTCATTGCCCCTATCCCCGACACCCATTGTTGGGAACCGACCGATTATTCCCAATATTTTGTAGGATCCCAACCTTCATCGATTTATCGATAATTTGTGACTACTTATCTTGTTATTCCAACTTTTCCACCACCTAGAACTGATAGTTCTTAGCAGTCGAATGTTCCCTCTACAAGTCACCCACCTCTGTCATCTTATCATAACAGTTTTGAAAATATCCCATATTTTCTAGATATTCCAATGCTCACTCAGTCTACCACTTCTACTACTACTACTCTTGGAGCACCTGTAGAAAAAATCATAAGTATCCATGTTTTTACTCCTCCGTCTACATCGATCATTACCACCATGTCGAGTGTTCCAGTGGAATTGACAATACTTTCGGTCTCGAATTCCCTTTTAATGTCGATTGTTCTCCCGATGTCAACTAGTCTTTCGGTATTGACTGTGTCGACTACAGTGAGTGATCCTCCATCCTATATTTCTATTCCAGTATCCTCTTGTTTCTATTGCTCCACCTGTGTCAAGTGGTCCCTCGTTAGTTACTTCACCATCAACTCCACTTCTCCCCTTATCGACCGAGACAACTTTCGTCGATGCTTCTCAAAATAAGAAGAACAAAAAGAATAAGAAGAAGTCATTTTAGGTGACCCTAAAGCTCATAAAGGACCCCGTGGAAGCACTAGTTACATTCAACCCCATAGTACCTAAATATCATTATTTAGATGCTCTCCTGGATGTAATTCATAACGAAAAGAGAAAACATTGGGGAACTAACAAGTGAAAAGTTAACATAATTAAAGAAGAACATAACAAAGCACTCCATGATTTCCAAAACATGATATTTTAAGTGCACCGACTCTTTATGGACCTGTGACTAAGATACCTCTAGATCAAATCATCATCGTAGTCTGTTCCCTTACTTCATTATATAAGGAGGTTGTTCGACAATGAGATCAGGAATATGTCAAGAAAACATTCTCACTTCTTGCAAAGTAGTACCAATTCTTCCTCGGGCGACACAAGCAATTAAAGGAGCATGGTGATGAAGCCCAAAAATTTATGTCAGTGCTTAAAAATTGGTACAATTTCTATGGATTTTGTTTTAATGACACAGGAAATGTCTAGACAACTTTGGCTCAAATATTCCAGCAAAAGGATACTGCAGACCCTACCATCCTTCAGAGTCTTGAAAAACAAATTCAAATCGAGCGGAATTGACTATCTGAGCTTCAAAAGAAATAGGCACAGTGGGCCACTCAATCACAACTTGCAAAGGCAAAATTTGAATCAATCGCTTCCTAAATCGACCACCTCCCCCTTGCCGCTGGAAACCAACTCCCGCTCCAAGGACCCGACCTACACAACGTCAAGCATCTTCCCATTCCCAACAAAATAAAGCACCTCTCTAATCCCATAGTGCTAAGCGTGGACATGTAAACTGCATCACACACATGGGAATACTTCAAGTGACGAATTTCTATCTCTTCTCCAACTATTGTAGAAGCATGCATCACTCTAGAGCCACCAACTACATCAACCAGAAAACAACCATAAGAAACAACACCACAACATATCCTTGTTATCTTCAAGACAAAGAAGTGTTTTGTTGGTGAGGGAGATATTGGAGGAGCCTAGTTGACTAGTCGACTAGGTTCTCTGACCGAGCAATGTCAGGTCAATCCAATTATTCTATTAAGCCAATGTATCAACTTATAACTAAATAACTGATTGTAACTCAACATATATAGGCTAGTGATTCGCGATTCATATAGTTTATGATTACTTTTGTACATATTCTAGATCTGATAAAATGGCTTTGATATAATATGAGTGTTATTATTGTTCCCTTTCCTTTGGTGTCTTCTTGTATATATTAATGTGAATGCTTCATATTCTATATTTTATGCTATTTATATTCATGTAATTCCATATATTTACAATAGGTCTTGTGTAACTTCCCTTATTATCTTGTGCTTTCCTCAAAAACTATGGCCACAATCACGTGCTCCATCTTTGAGTTGCTTCTGCATTTGGTTTACCTTTATGATTGTTGTTCCTTTTTCCTAAGCATTTCTATCCAACCTCAACTTAGCCTTTCATAATATCCAATCCATGTTGGTATTACAACCTCATACCCTTATTCCTTTTCTTGGACACTCAGACACTAATTTTAAATTTATTTATATGAATTTTCAACACCCATAGTTCCAAAACTTATATCATTCCATCTTAATGATGTACTCCTTTCCAAAGTCCATTATTCTTGCAAAAAATGGTTACGTTATTCTTGGAATCATCACTCATTTCTATACTTGGAATACATCAACATCCTTCTCCAACAATTCACATTTATTGTTGTAATAGTTTCCTCAATACATGCAATATATCTTAGTAGTTTCAACATTTATGTTTTGGCATCTCATGCCCTTTCCTAATTTTAGTTGTCTTTAGACTTCATTCAATTCTTAAATTTTGGAATTTTTTTTTTCTTCTGATGAAAAATTCTTAACCAAATTATGAACATCAAGCTAAATCCACACATTGTAATGCCTCATTTCACCATTACAAACTTCCATGTGAGCGGAAAGTGTTAGAATAATCAACCCATAGTTAGCTACCTTAGACATTAAATTAATCATTTTTGTCTTATTTGCCTAATCTCATGATTCCACCTTATGCAAGTTGTCATTTGCCTATCCATAGCGGTCAAAATTGCCTATTTTGACTCATGTAGTGCTTGGAAAACCTCAAGGAATCAATTCTGCTTTATTCCTAGCCTCCTAGGCGCCCTTCTGCTTTTTCTACTTTATTGCCTACTTTTTTAGTGCTTTAAGGCAATTGGGAAAGTTTGATTAGGTGAGGTTAACTAGTTTTTTGTCCTCCACATCCTCCACTCTTTTCTCCTATGAAAAGCATGTATGAGTTGTCCTTCCATCACCTTTTAGCTTTCCTAAGTGCTTTTTCCAATTCGTGAGCTCCTTAGCTGATTTGGAAACTACTTTATGCACATATGGGGGAATTGCTTAATTTTAGTAAGCCTGCTTTTGACTAGATTCGAATTGCCTCCTCATGCATTCGAATCCCTTATGTAATTATTTAATGCAGCAACCTATCATGTTACAGGGTTGGCTATTGTACACTGAGTTAATACAGTTTAGTGTTCAGCTCCATATTCAGTCTCTTTTGTGAGTGATTTTGCATGTACAATTGATAATTGTTGTGAGTAAAATTGTTCTATCACTGGGTTCAATTTCCATAGCAAGTTCATCACTTTCTTCCCATTATTTACACATAATTACTTGTTGATCCATATCTTTTAACGCTTCCATGTATACACAATCCCATGGGGATCATTTACTCATCACATTATTACCTTTCACTTTTTGCAATAATTCTCTATAACGCTTTAACAATTATTTACATTTTTCTATCTCTGAGATCAAGCATTTACATCCTCCTTTATGCTTAAGGATGTTGTTTTCATATGTTGGCATATTCTAGGCAAGGAAAATTTTAGGAACCCCCCTTAAATTTCTATGTATAATAAATGTGCGTATACCCATAATATATAGGAAAATATGAAGGCTATTTTATCAATGTTATATTATGTATATATAATTTTTTGGCGAATTGACTCTCATTGAATTATATAATCTTGTAAAATATTGGAAAATATTTCACTAAATTATAAAACCTTGTCAAATCTTATCAAGTCTTTTACTATATTATAAAACCTTGTGAATTCTTGGTGAATCTTTTGGCAAGTTTCTCCTTGGAAAGTCATGCCCCCCTGCATCCCCAAATACATAGCTATGAATGAATTCCCAATCCCCAGGCATGATGCCCCAACCACCCACAAAAAATTTATTGTTGCATCAATGACCACAATCTTCATAATCCCTATCTGTATTGGGGAGACTTTGGATATAAGATGATGGGATTTAGAACTCCCCTAGATGCAAATGGGTCACTATAAGAGTTGATAGTAAATATCAACTACCCTTCTCATGTGGACATTAAGAAACTTTCAAAATGAGATTCAACCCATAAAATATGGATGACTGTAACTTCGACTTCGATTTCCATGATCGATAAAAGGAGAAATATCCCCTATAAATTGCCATTTCTGGAAATTGAGGGTGAAAGGGAATTGCCTAACGATTATTGTGGGCGAATAGAGGGTTAAATACATTTTTAGATAGGCGAAATTGTTTTTATCTTGGATCCCCTTTTTAAATTCGATGGGGCTAACCTCCTATTAATTGAAAATAAATAAATAAAATGTTGTCTAATCATAATTAACGGGTGTTTAATAAAAAAATTAGCCCATCAAAAAATTAAAACCCTTAAATTTAGACCATGAGCTAAGACTAGCCCCTAAAATTTTCCAAGACTCTAGGCCTATTATACCTATCACTGTAAGTTGGATATACATAATAACCAACTTCAAAGTTTATGATTCTTACATCTCTTCTTTATAGCTTAGTGTTTTCCATGCCTTTGTTGAATAAACTCTTGTGGACTACAATAACCAACTACAATAACTAAGAGTTCCCATGGCTACTGTTTACAAATTAGATTATACATCTTGATCACAATAAATACCGTACATGCATTTTTAGTTGATTTCACATTTAGTATGCTCAAGTATATCCCCATAAGTCTCTTTCCCCAAATTGAATACACTTTTTGGTTCATACACAATGGCAATTTCCTTGTCCACTTAATCCCAACGACTTTGTTTTGTTTGTTTTATGAAACAACTCAAAGCATATTTTGAAAACTTAAACTTTATATTACATTATACTTCAAAATATATCTCCAATGCTTACATCTATGTTGAATTTTGAGTTCTGAGATAAAAGTTATAACTCTTATATTTTTCCATTTCTATCCATTTTCCCCACTTTTCTTATTAATGAAATCAAACTCGAAGATGTACTTTATCTGCTTGTAGAAGAAAAATTAGGGAGAATAAATATAATTTTGTATTGAGAACATGTAACACATATAATTGTAAGTATGCAACATCTTTCAGATTAGTGATTTGATGTTCCAATTGGTTTTTGCATAAGATCAACTTCACCATTTTTGCACTTTCTTCTGATGCTAACTTTTCGTCAAAAATTGCTATCTTTCAAATGAAGCAAAAATGGGAAAAACTTCACTTGAACAAATTTGTTCAAGCTACTAAGGAGATCAAATATTTCAAGTAAGAAATTTTCTCCAGTTTGATGTCTCATATCACTTTTATTCCCTCTAAAGTTTTCAAAATTACCAAAAAATCTCCCTGAAAAGTGGGTTTCTATTTGTTTTTGTACCTCCACTCCAAATCCGTTGGGATTTTGTAAAATCCTTAATTGGAAATTTCCATGTATGGTTTTATTCCACTCTGTCCAATTTCCACAACAAAGCTAATGGTAATATGTACCATCAAGTTATTTAAAAACCACTAATTACCAATTTCTAGTAATTTGGAGATGAATCAATAAACTACTCTCTTTGGCACTTTTATATTCCTCCTTATTGTATCTTTACCCTTGAAATTTCACTTCATTCTAACCTACTTTGCTCACTTCATTCTAACCTGCTTTGCTCCTCTTATGGACGATACAATTTTTTTCCTCCCTATTGTTTTTATACAAAGAATTCTTTAGGTTAATGTCCCATGATGTTGATGTGGCATGATCTCCATTGCTAAATATAGTGTACATGCACTATAATGATATATATAATAATAGTTAGGGATATTTTTGTTGGAATAGAAGAATAATAATCCTAATTAAAGTGCGAGAATAATTGTTGAATCGGTAATGAGCATTGCTTCTACTAATGTCCTTTTGTGGTTTCACCCTTAAGATTCTTACTTCCAAGATTGGTACCTCAATGAGGTGAGCCCAAGAGACAATAAATAGGATACAAGCCTATGGACATTTGCAAAATGTAGTCGAAGAAGTGAAATATGTATTCTAATTTAGCTTATAAGGGAGTTCCTTGATGGATGAATGATGAGGTTAGGAATATACACAACAATTGGCTTAAATACTTACCCTTACCAAGCAAGGATAATAAAAGTTGGATAGTGTCAAATAAATAATCTTGATAAGATTGAGGTCCAATACTACGCTTTGCAAGAAGAAAACTTAATGGGGAAAGCATTGAAGGAGTAGGTTAATGCATACAAGGCAGTGATGCTAGTGTGTAAATGTACGAATCCATAGCCAAGAAAGGCTACAAGAAAGTAGGAAAAATCTAATAACAATACAATAGCCCAACATAAGATCCCAATTCATTCAATCAAACAAGCAAACATTCTAGGTTCATATAGTGTTGAGCGTGAAGACTTACTTATCCTATACTAAATGCTAGTAAATATCAAGAAAATCAATGTAAACTTACAATGTAATAAGTTGTTTAATGATCAATACTAACCTTATCAAACAAATAATTAAAAGGAATGTTTGGTCAAAGTTGTAGCGATCCTTAACCCTTGAACTTGAATCATAAATGGTATAGAACTCTTAAACTTCATAAATAACCAAAATTCATTCACATGAGAATGCACATAAGAATATGGAAAAATCCTCTAAGGTAGGGTACTACTATCAAATACTCCTTGTGGAATGAATCACTCCACAACCATGCTTGCTACAAAACAATACATCCAACAATTATCCAATACAATGATACTAGTGTATAGTTGTACTTTCTTATGATTATTGCTAGGGGTCTATGCCAACTACCCCTTATTATTATATTATTTCCTTTAACTACATGGCGTTTATTCCATAATTATGACCATATTACATACATTATTCCCTTGGGTATCTCCCTAAGTACCCCATATTATCCTCCCTAGGTGCATTACAAAAATTGACATTCTCAAGCAACCTCTAGCTAAAAGTAGGGAGAGTCACAAGGAAGATAGGTTAGACTCATTTTCTACTTATGATATTGTAATAATTATTGTGATATTTCTAAGTTTGAGTTTGCAGATATGGATTGTAATGCTATTTAAGATAAGTGCTCTACTTTTCTACAATATGTCTTCTTTTCGATCTTGGGGGTTGTTGCCAACTATAAACATTGCATTCTAATGTGTGTTTTTTATGACCGATAGTTGATAAATAATGTATAATGAGTCCTAGGATATGGATCTGTGAGTTGTATGATTCACGGTTTATGCTAGTTGTTTTAGTGTGTTTATTTATTGAGTTATCAAATATTGTTATTGTTATTTATTTGCATTAGTGAGAAGACTCAATGAGGTTTAACTAACTATTGAGGTAATAATGTATTTTGTATAGCATGTTCTAGTTAGAAGTAATGTTTTTTACTAGTATAAAAGCTATTTATTTAATTGGGGAAATTGTTCTTTTGTGTCTTTTAGGTGGAAGTCATTTTTAGGTCCAACGCCATTCCAAATTCATTCATGTTGCACAAAATCCCACCAAATCGTAGAATGTATCTTTAACTTTATTATTGGGTGATTCCATGAAGGTGGGTAATACTTTTTGGCCAAATTTGGCGATGAAAACCTGATTTTTTACTCATGTGCTAGATAGAAGCCATTGAAACGCATATATGCCATGTGAATTTCGACTTGCAGTAAAAAAGGATGTAGAATATTATGTTTCCTTCCCAATGATATTTTTTTTAAATATTCCGATGTCATTTGATATGTGAAATTTTGCATTTAATGAACCGTGTGACCTTAAAAATTTGAAGAAGTTAATAAGTGGCTTGTGTCCAACCCGAATAATTCAATCTTACATTAATAATTTAATGTATATATATATATATATATATATATACGAGCATGATCTACACAAAATGCATCGTGGTCTGCATATTTTTTTGTTAATTTATTTCGCAATATAGAATTATTTATTATTTTTCGAAAGTGACCACATCTGATTTCAACATCATTTCATACACACGTGTGTCTATCCCAGCTTTTTTTTCATTGTTTTAAAAAAATGAAAAACTAAAGATACCCTTTTGAAGACGATGCGTCGATGTGTGGGATTTGTATTTTTCTGAAATTTTTGGATGTGTATTTTTTACCTTGTGGATTTTTCTTTGACCTGCTTCGAAGTTGTTGTCAGGTTTTCTAAGTTTAAGTTTTAGAACTAATTTTTAAAAAAAACCCATATGAATGCCAAAACGCATGCATGATACCTCAATGGATAGAGGATTCGATGATGAATCTATTGGTATGAACTCCGGTCAGTCATGTGCCATGAATGGCAGTGTTTACACCCCTAGAAGACACAAAGAAACATTGATTTTCCTGTAAGAGGGCTAATTCCTTGTTTTTCAGGCCCTCGATCGAGCTCTAGAGCTCGATCGAGGTTTTAACCAAATCTCGATCGAGGGCTTAATAGACCTTCGATCGAGAACATTATAAAAAGCTCGATCGAGGTCTCATTTTTGTTAAAAAATCATACGAAAGTGGTCGGGAATGAAGTTAAGCATTGATGGCATTAATGTCATTTCAACTACCTTCCTAACACCATTTCCCACCCGAATTCCTAAATAAATTCTATATAAACATAAAACATAAACATATTACTAATTTTATCATTCACAATTGGCTAACCTATTTGAAACAATGCTTTTGTTCTAATGCAAATTTAGCATAGTGTATTGTGTATTGTGTTTACATATTGTTGTAGGTGTGAATTTGGATTGTTGATCTTGATCACAATGGGAAGCAAAAAGGGTCAAAGTAAAATATCTACTAGGAATCAAATCAACACCGAAGAAATAAGAGAGAAAGATAGAGAAAGAAAGAGGAGAAAAAGAGCAATCTTGAGAGGAGAAGAAGTTGCAAATCAACCTATGATGGGAGAATCAAATGCCATTGCTAAAAATATTGGTATAATTTAAAAGTTATGCAATTTCATATTCATAACTATAATTTTTTTTCCTAGTGATATAGTTCATATAATTTCATATTGCATAATATATTTAATTTCATAGTGTTCTAGTTCATAATTTATATATATCTGTGTGTGTGTTAAATTGTTTAGAATGTAAATATAATTTTGTAATTGTAATTTTGCAAATAATTCATAACAGGGATGATTTTAAGGAACCATACTTATTTAAAAGTGTATAAATGTTGGCGAATCTTACCAATTCTTAAAACGACAACTATAAAATGTTTGGCAATATTTTTCAAAATATATTTTAATTTCGAAGGATTTTATATCTTTTATATAATAATTTGGCGATTTTTAGGGTGAAAAAAGTTTACCCCATCAAAATTGGGAGAAACAAGGCTTTAAAAAATGCAAAATGGTGAAGATTTTTTTGGAGAAAAACCCCTAAAAATAGCCCATGGGCTAAATTTCGCCCCTAAAATTATCCCTGATTCATAAACTTATTTAAATTGTATGTGCATGTATGAATTCATATATATGTATTCATAATTGTATGTAAATTGTATAATTTCATATTCATATAATTTTATAAATTTCATATTCATATATTTAATTTCATAGTGAACTCTAGTTCATAATATATATATATACATGTTAAATCAAGTTTAGAATTTATTATAATTTTGTAATTAATTCATAAAGTTATATGTACATTGTATGTGCATATATGAATATATATGTATTTATAATTGTATTTAAATTGTATAATTTAGTAATTTACATATTCATATAATTTCATTTAATTTTATAACTTCATATTACATAATATAGACTCACATATATATAATTTTTATGTAAAAAATTACAAAAATTGTTCTCAATGAGAGTTGATTGCACTGGTCATCATAGGTTGACTTGCATCTTCACTCCTCTTAACATTGCACTTATTTTATTCATCTTGTACATAGCCTTATCTCTCCTTTCATCGATTTTAATATTCAATTTTAATTTCATATTCATGTATATGAACATTTTCATAGTGTTCAAATTACAATTTTACATTACACTATGATAATGATGATAATTACAATTACATGATCACATTACAATTACAATTACAATTACGATTACATTACAATTTTACAATTACATTAAATTACAATCATTACATTATTACATTACATTTACAATTACATTACATTACAATAATTACATCATTACATTACATTACAATTTTAATATTGATTTAATTTCATATTCATGTATATGAACATTTTCATAGTGTTCAAATTACAATTTTGCATGTTACAATAAATAATAATGATGATCTCTAATTACTTTAAACAATCACAATTACAATCACATTACAATTACAATTACATTACAATTTTACAAAATTTACAATTACAATTACATTAAACATTACAATCATGTACAGTTTTAATTTCATTTTCATGTATATGAACATTTTCATAGTGTTCAAATTACAATTTTACATGTTACATTATGATAATGATGATCTAATTACATTACAATTACAATTACAATCACATTACAATTACAATTACATTACATGTACAATTTTAATTTCATATTCATGTATATGAACATTTTCATAGTGTTCAAATTACAATTTTACATGTTACATTATGATAATGATGATCTAATTACATTACAATTACAATTACAATCACATTACAATTTTACAATTACAATTACATTACATTGCAATCTTGTACAAATGACTAGGAATCATACTTAATAACCTAATTTACTTAATAACATCTGGATTGGGACATAAGTCTCATCCGCAACAACTGTGGGAAGTACTTGGGATTTTCCCTAAAACTCATTATGAGGAGTACCACAGGAACCTCGAAGTAGCTGGCCAATGACAGGACCTGCGAAGCGAAAAGGGCAACGACCCCTCCCGGATTGACTAGATTCCCACCTGTGAGGAAAACCAAAGAGATGTCGTTTGTGGCCAAGCGATTAGTAGTTTTACCTGCGCCGTGAAGTGAGGGGTACTAACCCAATACTCAAGCTCTAGATAACGTTGGTGGTTGAGTGACTACCTTTTAACCATTAGGAAGCTGATTTAAACCGGGGTCCATATTCATCTTCAGTTACTACTACAGCCACCATTGTTTGCATTTATTTGTTAATTTGTTAACAAACAATGGCAATATGAAACTTAAAATAAAATGTTATTCAAACTTGTATAATTTATTTGCTAATTTTTAACTGACAATGACAATATGATAAGTAAAATAAAATGTTATTCTTGGTCTTGCATTGGTTTGTATTTATTCTTGAGCTTGTAAATTTATTTTTGATTTTGTATTTGTTTATTGCTAGATCCTAGCCAGCCATAACAGGA
This sequence comes from Pseudotsuga menziesii, assembly GCA_001517045.1. Taxonomy (NCBI): domain Eukaryota; kingdom Viridiplantae; phylum Streptophyta; class Pinopsida; order Pinales; family Pinaceae; genus Pseudotsuga; species Pseudotsuga menziesii. The sequence continues at coordinate 216,697 of LPNX010818411.1, read as the reverse complement.
TTGTGCACCCTCTGATTTCTCAAGAGTAATTGGGAGCTTCAATGACGTTGGAATGGCTGCTAATTTTTT
>LPNX010818411.1:30990-215431 GCA_001517045.1 Pseudotsuga menziesii | reverse complement strand
AAAGTGACTTTAGACCTTCATCACAAACTCTAATATCAACCTATTTCAAAAATATGAATTTGAAATAAGTGATGAGCATATAGTATAGTAGGGTTCATGAGGATTCACATTAAATTCACCTTAAAACTTTTGACAACTAAGATAAGATAAATGATTCAGAAGTGATGGAGCTTTACCCAATTTTCCACATGAATTAGAAATAACAGTTATCACATCATGTAGTACATAGTTTTGATTAATAACTAATACATTAATTTGATTTTAATCAACATGAGTGATGAGTTGAAAAATAGGAGCTACTAATCTTCTGTAATTGTAATCCTTCTGATGATTGACATAAATGAAGAATTAAGCTCATAAGAGTTGAATTGCTACTGCTACTAATGTTCAACCAGTCGAAATGGATTAGCCAAGTAAGTTACTGTCAAGAGTGCCTTAAGAATCAAATATTCTTACGACACTCCTAAGATATCAATGACGAGTTTTCTTATCAAGACAAAAGAATCAATACTGCTTGAACATTATCAAACTTCAAATTATTTGTGTTAAAAAAAAAATGCTCCGAAGGGTGTTGCTTGACAACAGTTGGCGACATGCTAGGATCGAACTAGTTATCTCTGTAAGGAGACACCATGCAAACTTCAGATAATCACAAATAATGCCATTAAATATCGAATCTCTGCGTAAGTGACTCAAATTCAAAACAGTCTGAATATGTGACTAGACCTCAACATATTTCTATAACAACCCTATGACTGTAATCGAAGTGTTTTGATCCTAATAAGACTCAGGCAAAAACAAGATGACTTAATTCCAATGGAGATCCATAAGGTCAAAAACAAGTTAACCAATACCCGTATAGATATGGCTTCTCAAAAATATCAGTTGGTTTTCCCCCACATTAAAGAAACACATGAGACAATACTCCTTTTCCTTCTCCCCCCCTTTTTTTTAGTTGTTAGTATATATACAAATCATATTCACAGAGACAAATATGAAAAGAATTAATTAGAAACACTATCTTAGCTTGGTGACCAAATAGATAGCCTTAGTCACCAACCCTACCAGAAACTGATCAGGCCAGCTCGTGATGAGACTTCCTGTCTCTCAGTTATTAGACTAAGAGTCACTGTCATTGGCTTGGTAAGAAAATTTTGACAACATCATTCCAATAGAATTTATGATCATAAGCTAGCCGGCTCGTGATGAGACCTCTTGTCTTCTGATAATACTTTTCAGATTCACCTAATTTTAAGAGTATTGTCCTATTTGAATGTCCAAATGTATTTCAAAATGGGGGGAAGAACCACAGACTACTCAAGAGTGCTCAAAGATAACCAGATATCTTCAACAAGTTTTTTGAGCTTAGCAGACATCTATTGAAATCAGTAAATAAATTACCCGAAGTACTTGATCTGTAAGAAAGCACTCAAAGACAACAATCAAGGACTGCTGACAGCAAAATTGAGGAGGCTTAAATTGCCACAAATCTGGAAACCAATCACTTATTAAAGATTCGATATTCCTTGCCATCATAAATGACTACAGTCTGGTATGAATTTCAATCATCGGGTTCTAAGTTCATGCAAAATGATTCATGTTGAATTTTGTGATTTGAATAAAGGAAACGCTTTAAAACGAATATTCACAGAGTCATAACACAGACTTATGTACAATAAATGATCTGAAAAGTTGGATTATTTTCATAAACTATCACCTAAAATTGCAAATAAGCATTATGATGATGATAATAATGAAAATAATTAGTAAATGTAAGATCGAAAATTTCAACCAAAAATCAGCATAAACTGTAATCTTATGTACAGAAATTTACATGGATGGAAATATACAATGGAAAGATTTGGTGATGTCTCATTATTGAAAGTACTTTTTCAGAGTATGCCCATTTACCGGGAGGGTATCGAGTTGTCCTTGTAAAGTCTTTAAACGGAAGGTATTTGGACCAAGATTTTCTGCTATAACATACTGACCTAACCAAAGACGTTGAAATTTGGTGTGTTCCCCTTTATCCTCATGTGCTTTGTCCCATCTTAAAACCAGATCATCTAGTTGTAATTCTCGATTCAAGGATGAGCCACGATCGAACCATGCTTTAATAATTTGCGGGTGTTTCGCAAAGCGTTTCTTGGCATTTTCTCTTTCTTCTTCCAATTTCAGTAGTAGATTAATTCTTTCTTCTATGGCTGAACATTTAGTCTCTTGTACAGCTTGTGCAAGCTGTAAGGAAGGTAAAAACAGGTTTCAAGGAAGAATAACATCTACTCCATATACCAAAAAGAAGGGAGAATTACCAATAGATGATTTTGGAGTGACCCTATCAGCCCAAAGATCTTGATGCAGGACAGTATGTCAGTTCCTGTGATTTTCGGCAATGGATCTTTTCAAAATTTTCAACAAATTCTTATTTGTGGATTCAACAAGGCCATTGCCTTGAGGATAATAGTTTGCTGAATATCTAATCCTAATTTCCTTTTCTAGAGAAAATTCAGTCAATTCTCCAGAAGAAAAATAAGATGAATTATCAAATACAAGAGTTTCAGGCACTCTAAATCTGGTGATTATATTAGTTTCTAGGAAATGTAATACCTGATTCGTATTAACCACTCGTAGGGGTTCAGCTTCAGACCATCGAGTAAAATAATCGGTGGAAGTTATAATATACTTATGCTGAAGGGAAGAAGATGGATTTATTGGTCCAACGATATCAATTCCCCGTTGTTGAAAAGTCCTGTCTACCATCACAAGTTGCAATGGAAAAGCTGGTTTTTTAACTCTGTCAGTTGCAGTCTGACAATCCTAACATCTTCTAACAAAAGAATGAGCATCTTTAAATAGAGTTGGCCAAAAATAGCCTTCCCTAAGATCTTAATGAGTAGTAGTATCACCACCGAAGTGGCCACCAACGGGTCCATCATGCAGTTGTGTTAAAACTAAATCAGATTCTTCCTTCTCTAAACAACGCAGTAGAACTCCATCAGCATTCTTTCTGAAAAGTATATTATTTACCAATTGATAAGGTGTTGATTTTAATCTCACTGCTATTTTCTTTTTTGGATCCAAATGAGCTGGGGTAGTTCCTTTTTCAAGGTAAATGTGAATGTCAATATACCATGAGCTAACAGGTTCTGGGATGCAACATATTTCTTTTTGCAATACAACCTCATCTAAAGGCATGTCACTCTAGTCAACATGGAGATGTGCTGATTTAGCAACCAACTTACACAACCCCAAACCTCGTATGACCTGAGAAGGTTTAATCTATAGATCATATTCCTGTAGAGCAGCCATCCAATGTGCTCTTTTTTCTCCAAGGTCCTTTTGTACCAATAAATTTCTTACAGCACTAAATGGAACAATTACCTTGGTTTTGGACTTAAGAAGATAAGGACGGAAATGTTTTATTACTTTGAACACAGCAAAAGCATGTTTGTCCACTTCGTGATAATTTAATTCAGCTCCTTTTAAGTTTGAGCTCATGAAGGATATAGGTACTTCATCCTCCTGCTGATTCTTCTGAGTAAGAACAGCCGCATAAGATATATCAGATGCAAAAGTATAGAGAATAAAGTCTTTCCTAAAGTCAGGACTCATAAGTGCAGGTGCCTCAGCTATGGCCTCTCTAATCCTTATAAATGACTGCTTTTCTCTATCCCCCCATGAAAAACTACTGTCTTTTTTAATCATATTCTGGAGTGGACGAACAATTTCAGAAAAACTTGGAACAAATCTCCTTACGAAATTTATCTTTCCCAAGAAGGATTGCATGGATTTCTTGGTAACTGGAAAAGGAATTTTTGAAATAGCTTCTGTTCTCTCTGGATCAATCATGAACCCTTCTTTTGATACTACAAACCCTAGAAAAATCCCCTCGGTTACTACAAATATTGACTTTTGGGGGTTCAAGGAAATACCAAATTTCTTGCAGCGTTCAAGCACTTTTTGTAAGTGTGAGATGTGATCAAGCCTGTTTTTTGAAAATACAGTAACGTCGTCTAGATAGACAACAACAGAATGGTTTATCAAACCTCTGAAAGCATCATCCATCGTTCTTTGGAATGTAGCCCCAGCGTTTATCAAACTGAAGGGCATCTTCCTGTAAGCATAGGTTCCCCAGGGTGTCCTAAAAGTAGTTTTCAACTGATCTGCAGGGGAAACAAGAACTTGGTTGTACCCAGAGAAACCATCTAATAAAGACAACATTTGAGCACCTGACACCTATTGAAGAATTTTCTCCATGGGTGGAACAGGGTAGTTGTCCTTTTCTGACGATCTGTTTAAGTTTCAGAAAATCTACACATAAACGAATATCTCCATTCTTCTTCCTAACAGGAATAAGGTTAGCCACCCATTGTGTATGGCGTATAGGAAATATGATCCTAGCAGTAAGTAGTTTATTCAATTCTTTCTTTACTGCTGGTTCTAGGGCAGGGTGCATTTTCCTTAATTTCTGCTGGAATGGTTTTGACTGAGGCTTCATGGGGATCACATGTTGTATGATCTAGGTGTCAAAAGTTTTTAGATCGTCATAAGACCATGCAAACACATTTTTGAATTCACTAAACAAATTCAGGAAGGCCAATTTTTCATTTGAAGTGCAATCTGATCCTAAGTTGATATTTTTAAGATTTGATTCTGTGCCTAAATTAATGGTTTCATAACGCATGTTTGACGTATTTGTCCTGCAATTAGGCACCCCCTTGAATTTATCATGCAAATCATAAAACTTTTCAAGCCTAAGAACTAACATAGGGATTGAATTTACCTGTTCAAAAGACTTATCAATGGGACGAGGCAGGTGAATTACTGAAAAATTATGTATATCCTCATCATGTGTAATTTCATCAATCCCTGATTCCTTAAAAGCGTCTTCTCCCGTTAAGAAAGAAATAATATATGAATCATCATTAAAGACCCGCCAATTAGTAATATTATCTGGATTGGATGGTCTAAATAATAATTTGATAGAAAAATCATTAGGGGAAAAAATTTCAGTGGGAATAAGTCGTGAAGCTACGTTTGTTAACAAATCAGCTTCTTGATTCTGAAAACGAGCAATGGATTCAATGTTAAAAGCATCAAGTGCTAAAATCAGATTCCATACCTCCCTTTGGTAACTTTGCAGGTGATTAGACAGACATTGAATGGAATTACGAACTTGCCTAACAATTATTTCAGAATCGCCAAATGCAATCAAAATTTTAACTTTTAAGTCTAATGCCTTCTGGAGCCCTTGTATAAGGGCTTCATATTCAGCCGTGTTGTTTGTGCAAATAAATTCAAGTCTACAAGACAACATGAATTTGTTTCTTGCAGGGTCTAGGAGCATACAACCTACTCCTGCACCTTCATTTGATCAGGATCCATCAAAATATAAATGCCAAGGCTTATCAACAAGGCTATTTACATCATTTACAGTATTCACATTATTTACCAGACTAGGGGCAACTTCCTGAAAATCACAATGCAGAATTTCTGATTTATTTACAGAATTGATAAATGCAGATTTAAGTGCAGGAAAACTCCCTAAATCAGAATCATACCCGTAGTTTCCTAAAATAGAATCATTGAAAAGAACTGGTTCATTAGGAGCATTTATTTCAGTTATTGTGTGTTTCATGTACCTTTCTCTGTCAATTCTAATCTAATTCGGACGCCCATTTTTAAGCAACCATAAATGTGACCAATCAGTTGAAAAATATCCTTTTAAGGCTTGAGACCAGTCATGACTTAAAAATAGCCCATAGACATCTGGTATGACTGCCACCACTACATCAATAACCTGAAAGATCTGTGGATTGGTAGCCATCCTAATCATTACTCCTTTTAATTCTCCTATAATTTTTACCTTGGATCGATCTAATTGGCTGATTTGGATTTCACAAGGAGTGGGCTTGGCATTCAGCTTCTTACAAACCGAGTAAGGCATGACGTTTAACAAAGCTCCAGAATCTATCATACAGTTATGAACATTCCGGTTGAAAATTTCAAACGTTAGCAGAAAAGGCGGAGTTGTAGATTTGGAATTCTTACCTATAAGTGAATCTTTATCAGCAACTATTTTGACATTACTGTTATAGCCTACTGCTGTTTTACTAGTTGTAGGATCAAGGTTATTAACTGAAGGTACAGAGGGTTGATTTTTTGTTTTAGTGGATGTTGAATTTGATAAATTAGAAAGTATTGAACCACTGGGCATGGGATAAATTTTCAATCGATCAAACATGCTAATATTAGCCCTGTGTTTCTTAAGGTCTTCTATGATGTCATATTGTAGGTCTATACCTTGAGTAACAGGTTGTTGATTTGAAGTTTGAGGACTGTTCTTAGGTACTGATGATGGTTGCGGATCTAGAGGCCCTTTACTTCTGGTATTATGGGTATGCTGGTTTACAAAGACAGAATGGTCACTAGACTCTCCTTCTTTGACCGAACTATCCCAGAAATGGCAATTAAGCAGAAGAGGATCTTCAAAAGTTTCCTCTTCAGTTTCAGGCTAATTAGATTTATGATCATCATCAGAATCCTGATCGGTTAAGGAATCCAGTAAGGAATAAACAACCCTTATAGTATTAAAAACTTCTTCATTAGTTGATATGTCAAGGGGAGTATTTTGCCTAGCATTTGAAGATGTAAATGGCCTGTATTGGGTCTTAAAATTTCATCTGTTGGAAGTACCCTCCACGTTGTTTCTTTTCAATATCACCACTTCATTTGTAAGAGACTTAATTGCTTTTTGTAATTTCTCTACATCAAAAGCAGGGGCATCTTTTTTATCTGTGTTAATTCTAGAAGTGGTTTCGTTGCGTTTACGAATAGAACCATCAGCCTTTCCATTATTTTCTAGCTCGAACGTCAATGAATTTTTCTCAACCTTTATTGCTTCATCAAAGGTTTCCACTAAAGTGATTTTACCAGCTTGTTTGACAAACATACCAAGGTATTTAGTTAAGGTTGAAGCATAATTCTCGATTATGATGTCTTTTGGAGGTTGGGAGGCCACTGGTATCTTATTCAAAAGAGTAAGAAAACACTGATTGAAATCCTTTATCCTTTTTTTGCTCTCCATCTTAATCCTAGCCAATTCTAGTGCTAACACAGTAGGAGTTTTATCTTCACCAAACTTGTTCAAAAATGCTTGACTAAAATCACCCTAGCTTGTTATGGATCCTTGTGTTAGGGAAAAATACTAAACTGCAGCCTTTCCTTCGAAAGTTAAAGGAAACAGTCGACATACCACATCTTCATACTGGACATTCATAGTCTGAACAACCAAGATGAACTTGTCAATGTGATTATCAGCTAAGCCCTTATCATCTGGGTCAAACTTAGGTAACAGTTTATCAGGGTGTTTGGGTAAGTTATGTTGTAATCCAGGTACAACAACAGCACCACGTTGTAACCATGGTCTATCGGCATTAGGGTTACCCTGATTACGGTCACCCCAGTCTAGATCAAGTTCTGAGTCCGATGAAGACTCGCTGTTATGGTCATGAGGAATATCTGGTGGTGATTCAGGAGGTGAAGGAGGTAGATCAGATCCACCTACAGATAATGATCGTCGAGAAGTGTTATGACCAACCACTCCTCTTAATAGATTACTAAGGTGATAATTAGGAGTCCCTACTAATGATTCAAGAGGTTCTTATCCAACTGAACCAACAGTTGATTCAGTCACTACCAATGTTTGGAAATTAGTTTTGCTTGGTAATCCAAAGTTAATTGGGGGAATCCCTGTTTGGCGAGAATATGCTCTCGTTAATATTCTACGTGATTCCTCTAAAGTTTGACTTATCTGTTCAGGGGAAACTGGTGAGACATTAGGGTCCCTTTCAATGATAGTCCTAACTATATCTAGGAACGGAGTATTTATAGTTTCAGGTTGTGGTGTAGAGACCGGGGTAGACAATGTTCCAAAAATTATGAGAGAGGAAGTTGGTTGATCACTGGTAGGAGTATTATGCGATCGATTAGCCATTAAGCTTTCAGCTCATGCCCTCCTTCTAGCACCATTTGTTGGCCGAAATGAATGACCTCTAGGGTATTATGGCCAACTACTGAAAAACAGCCCGCACACTTGACTTATCGCAATCTTGTATGTGTTTGGTATAACTGTTTTTCATAGGTTAAAGGCCCTGCTGTCTGTAAAATATGCTCTCAATGTAGAGAGTCTCTTGGAAGATATAAGGTAAGTTCTATTTAATAAAATCTTCACTGAAATCAACTAAATATCTAATTAAAATAATCTAACTAATGCTCATAAATATCTTAAACTAAAACAGTAAATAATAGTAGCTCCTAATTTCCATCTATAAGGACCTAAGATGCAATATAACTATCCCAAAAATGGGAGCTGGAATTAATAATCAGATAACAAGTTTCACTTGAAAATTTGATCTATGATCCTGCAATATTAGAAAAGCCTATTATCAGCAGATACAGATCTAAATCAACTTATAATAAAATAATATTTTATCATAAATCAATTTGAAGATGAAACAAAACTCATAATCAGAATAAATTTAACATAGTATTGATTGAAGCATAAAAGTAATTACACCCCAAGTACTAACACAGAAATGAATAAGTTCACCTTACATAATCAGTACTTTGTATGAAATCATATAAATATCAACTGAAGAAAAGGAACATGAAGAAATTCATTTACTTTTCTATATGACACTTAATTATTCATACTTCAACACTAAGTACATTGTTCAGAATCCATTAACAAGAGTTTTCACATATAATATAAAGATATATACATATGAAAAGGAAATTCAACACAGGAAAACAATATTAAGACAGCATGATGATAACTGATAGACTTAGCTAATGTCTTCAGTATGTCTGTTAAACATAGCAATCCTCAGAAAAAGTTCTAGAGGAACACAAATAAAATAGGAGAATAGTAAGTGTTATATTATATTCGTTTATCACAAGTTTCAGGATTCCAACCATCCATATCTCGACATGATTTCTCGACATTTTGGAGCAGCATACAAGTATTCGTCACCAATAAGTTTGAACCTAGACACTGGAGCCATGGCAGCGGATACACAAACCTCTAGGGTTTTTGAAACAGAGATTACAAGATGCAATCATTTCATCAACAATATAGGTATTACCATCAATACTCCAAAATAGCCTATTTCATTAAAACCTTGAAAACCTTCCTATAAGTCCATCATATCATGAATTGGTAGAGACAAGAGGTTTCGAAGACAACTTACCAAAACATAATGAGCCGTAGGATAGTCACACAGGCGAGTTATGACAAGTAATGTTTGCATGATTCCAGATTGATAGATATCAACCGTCGAATGGCACGACTACCAAAACCTTAATTCCACCATTACTCTATCATTGATTGAGATTTCATACATGGTAGTAATAGAGGTTGATTCATCATTTTTTTTTAACACATGACTCAATACTTTCCAAAACCTTAATTCTTCATTTAACAAATTCAATCACAAAAATATAATCATCTTAGCATAAAATTAATATCTTAGGGTAAAGGTCAAAACTGATCAGAGAATAATTTGATAATGTGACCAAACCAATGTCAAAAGCTTAGAAAGTGACTTTAGACCTTCATCACAAACTCTAATATCAACCTATTTCAAAAATATGAATTTGAAATAAGTGATGAGCATATAGTACAGTAGGGTTCATGAGGATTCACATTAAATTCACCTTAAAACTTTTGACAACTAAGATAAGATAAATTATTCAGAAGTGATGGATCTTTACCCAATTTTCCACATGAATTAGAAATAACAGTTATCACATCATGCAGTACATAGTTTCGATTAATAACTAATACATTATTTTGATTTTAATCAACATGAGTGATGAGTGGAAAAATAGGAGCTACTAATCTTCTGTAATTGTAATCCTTCTGATGATTGACAGAAATGAAGAATTAAGATCATAAGAGTTGAATTTTTGCTGCTACTAATGTTCAACCAGTTGAAATGGATTAGCCAAGTAAGTTACTGTCAAGAGTGCCTTAAGAATAAAAGATTCTTAGGGCACTCCTAAGATATCAATGATGAGTTTTCTTATCAAGACAAAAGAATCAATACTGCTTGAACACTATCAAACTTCAAATTATTTGTGTTAAAAAAAAATGCTCCGAAGGGTGGTGCTTGCCAACACAACTGCACTATTTGTATTTGGAAAGTCTAGAAAAACTGATATCAGCGCTGCTCGTAGGGAAATTACAACTGCTATTGTGGAACGAAGCACCTCAAAGAAATCTAATGGTTGCAACAATGTCAAAGATGCTCCACGTTTCAAGAAAATCACTGCACAAATACACTAAATTCAGGGTAAAGATAGATGAAAATGATGAAGCTGCTTAATGGGCTCTTATATGCAGAGAAGCATATAACGACAGGATGGAAGAGGGAATCCGAGAGAAGGTGATAGAGTATTGGGACAACCATTCTCATGCTATACCAGATTGAAAACATGTCCTGCGACAATGTTCTGGCAGAGGCATTTATAAGGAGCATTGCAAGCATGTTATGAAGATGACAGGAGTTGCTTTGTTCGAGGAATTCAAAGAATCAAATCTCGGTGTCCAGATCTCATTTACCATGTTCAGTAAGTTGAAACCATGGTATATTATTCTTAATACAATTTGGGACACTTGTTGTTGTTGATACCACATTGAATTCCAGTTATACTATGACACATTTGTGGATTTTTGCAAAAAACATTGGGATGGTGAACCAGCTCCTCACACAGTGTGGGATTTTATTTATATGATACTATGCAATAGGAATCCTGAAAATGTGTTTTGCAATAAAAGGTGTGTAGGTGGGAGTAGATGCCATGAATGTGGTGATTTGGCATTGTTCCATAGGAAGTTTCCTATCGATCCAACACACCCTGGATTGTCAGATATCACAGTTAAGTGGAAGAGATATGAGTATGTCTCCATGAATCCATCATCTTCTTCACATGTTCCATCTAAGAGGATCGAATTCCTCAAGGATGATATTCCTATTTCAGATTTCATGGACAAGTTTCAAAGTCAGATTTACAAATACATTAAACACTCCCACAATTCTAGGTGGAAAGCTTTAGAATTTAAGCATTCTCGCGAGGTTTTTGATCCAGGCACAATCCTATCGATGGTAGACTTTGCTGAGAATTACACATTTGCTCCTTAGAGAGAGATACAAAGTGAGTATTATCACTTTGACCAGGTTTCGAACTTCGTACATGTATTGTATACACATGCTCAGGAAAGCACTGATGGTAGGGATAACACTCCTCAGTCACACAATGTGATCAAGGAATACCATTTGTATGTCAGTGGTGATCATGAGCATGTGCATAAATGTGCATCTGGTAAGTTGTCGTCGATTCCGGTCGGTTCCTCTCCTATGTCTATGCGGGATAGACGGTCAGGGCCGACATTCAGCTTTCCTGGTCGAACAACGAATTCAAACTCAAATTCTTGAAAAAGAAGTAACCAGCGACAAATTCTCCCATCATGGAGTGGTTTATTGACAAGTTACTTCAAGGCTTGATGGTCGGTATAGAATGTGAAGGGGTTGGCTAAAAGGTAATGTCGATACTTTTGGAGGGCAAAGACCATAGCTAGGGCTTCCCTTTCGGTGGTTGAATAGTTTCTTTCAGCCTTATTTAATTTTTTACTGCTGTAAACTATAGGGTAATCCATCCCATCATCCCCTGGTTGAGTTAGGATTGCTCCGATTGCTATTCCTTATGCATCGATATGCACATGAGATTTGGTCAACCAGTTTGGAAATTTTAGAATGGGGGCTTCAACTAGTTTTCTTTTCAATTTGTTGAAGGAGATCTGGCATTCCTCTGTCCATTTAAACTCTTGATCTTCTTTTAGTAATTATTCCAAAGGATAGGTCATATCTAAATAGTGTCTTATGAATTTTCTATAATAGCCTGTATGGCCAAGTAACACCCTGACTTGTTTTGGGTTTACTGGTGGTTTCAAGTTGAGGATAATTTTAATCTTTGCAAAGTCGACCTTGATACCATCTTTATAGACAATATTCCCTAATAGTATGCCTATGGGAGTCATAAATATACATTTCTTAATGTTCAGGGAGAGTTGAATCTGTCAACATCTCTCCAACATAAGTCGGAGCCATTGGCAGTGATCTTTTAAGGTAGAGTATATTGTCCAGTCGTCGAAGTATACTGCCATGGTCTTATATATGTATTCTTGGAATGTCTTGAAAACAATTAGGGAGAACACTACAGGTGCATTCTTTAACCCAAAAGGCATAACTCTGTAAGCGAAGGAGCCAAATTCACACACAAATGTTGTCTTCTTTTGATCTTCTTTTGCTATTGGTACTTGGTTATAACCTGAGAATCCATCTGTAAATGAGTAGCATTCATGGCATGCAAATTCATTCAAGATTTCATCAGCATAAGGGGTGGGGAATGGGTATGTCAGTGTAACTTTGTTGAGCTCCCTAAAGTCGACACAAATTCTTAACCTTGTCAGGTCATGTTTCTTGGGTTGTACGACCATTGGGCTTGCCCATTCCGACTGGTCGATAGGGTAAATGATCCCTGCTGCTAACATGTTGTTGATTTCCTTTTTTAACTATCTCCTTGTACTTGTGAGCTAATTTATAAGGTATTTTCTTAACTGGTCGAACATCAGGTTTAGTATCTATTTTCATTTCTCCCATTTCTTGTACTAAGCCTTTTAAGTCTTTATAGTCCCTGGAAAAGACATCTTGGAATTCTCTAAGTAAGTTCACTATTTCGGTGGTCTGTTGTTCGTTCCAGTAGTCACCAATCTTGGCTATTTTTGGTCGGTCGTCGTTTGAAATGTCGACCTTTTTAGTTTTCACTTTGGCATCTAGCCACTATGGTGCTTTAGCTTCATTAATCTGCCGACTCCCTTCTTTGAACTGTGAGAATGTGGTAGGGAAGTCGGCTGCAGTCATTCTGTTAATGTTTGGTTTGTCTGTTGTCGCGACTTTTAGGATCGAGTGAATAGGTTTTTTTGTTTCAACGTGGTCAGATTTCCATTTGAAGCTCTTGCCTTCTGTGTGTTCATTTTCTAAGTGTAAACGGGTAGACTATGGTTTTGACTCAGTTTGTATATTGTTACAACCCTTGATCTGTCGATGGTCTAGGTAGGGTTGTTTTCCAGTCGGTTGGATAAACTGTTTGATTTGCTGTGCTGTCTCATCCAATTTTTCATTTTGAGGTATGAAGTTGAAGTCTTTAATAAAATTTTCCCTAAGTTCATGCCAAAAGAAGGTTTCTCCTCTAGCTTCCTCCATCTTATACCATTTATTGGGTAAGTAAGCTAGGGTTGAAGGGAACAAATGTGGCCAGGCTCGCTCATCTTTGTATCCAAGTTTTGTCCACTCCATTTCACAAGTCTTGATATGTTCTTCTGGGTTTTGACCTTGGGTAAAGATAGGGATTTGGGCTTGCTGGGTTAACTTCTTTCCACCAAACCTCTCGACAAAGTAAGTCGAAGCAGTTGTCCAGGTCTGTAGTTTTGTCTGATGGGTATCCCACCATCTAGTTGCTTGACCTGTAAATGTTTCCACTAAGCTTTGAATTCGACCATGTTCTCCAATATTTTTAGATACTTGTTCGACGTGCATGACTGGGGATTCCCTTTCCTTATACCTGGGTAGTTGTGTATTGTTTAAGTTGGTTGGTTTTAAGGTAGGGCGTTCCCTTACTTTCTTTTCAAAGATTTTGGGGATAATGGATACTATGAAACGCTGTCGAGTGGGTTTTCTCTGTACTTTTTGTATAGTCCAGCACCCTCTTGCTTGTGTTTCATAATTTTCCATCTCCTAGTCATACAATTCAGCATCTGAGTTATAACCAATTGAGTCTTGGTTACCTAAGTTAAGTTCTCCTTGGATGTTTGGCTCTGTATAGTCTGTATTGTTGTGGATCTGATAAAGTTGTCTGACATTGACTTCTTCATCAATAGGTTCCGTCCAAGGCTCTCCTTGGGATGGATGAATGGGTACAATGAATTTTTGACCATTTCCTTTTAACTTGATTCGTTCCTTGTCTAAGGAGATGGATGCTTTCATCTTTCGGCCCCAAGGTCGACCGACTAGTGTTGGGAAGGAGCTAGATCCATCTTTTGGGTCAATAATTTCAAAATCAACCTTGGTTGAGATTCCTTTGATGGTTGTGTCGACATTTTTCCAAACCCTAATGGGTTCAATGAGGCCTTGGTCGGTGAGTTTCAGGTAAATGCCTGACTCATAGAGTCAAGGTCTGCCCATCTTTTCCCATGTATCCCGGGTCATGATATTTACTTGGGACCCGAAATCGAGCACTACTTGTCGAACATGGTAACCTTCAATTTCCAGGTCGACAAGTGGGTCGACATCATTTTTGTCTTTTTGGTTCAGGTTGCAGATGTTTTTTGTTTGTTTTCCAACGCTGGTACCTTTTATTTCATGCAATAAGTCAATGAACTGAGCTACGGATTTGTCTATTTGAGCGAGTTGGATGAGTTGATGTATTGTGTTGGGTCGACTGTTAACGATGTCTTCTTGTTGTGCAATGTCGTGAAATATGTGGGTGGCTTCTTGATATGTTTGTCTTTCCCTCATAGGGTCGGGATAAACATTGGTGTCTGCAATCTTGCTAATTTGAGGGTCATTAGGTCCTGTTTTTGTGCCTCGTCGAGTTACAATATGTAAATTTTTAGTAGTTATTACATCATGCTTTTGTACACAAGACAAGACATTAACATTTTTCTTGGTATTAATTTTCTCTAACATAGTAGGAAAATCCTCAAGCGAGTGATCGCCTATGCCACAGTGGGTACAGAATTTAAGATCAGTCCTGTCCTTGTATGGACATTCTACGTACCGGTGACCTTCTTTGTAACATATGAAGCACTGGGTGGGTCGACGCAGTCGTATGTCGTGATTCCCAGGGAATCGACCTCTTCCTCCATAACCTTGGCGTCGATTATCGTACCGGCGCTCGTATCGTCGGCCGTCATATCTTTGGCCGTTCTGATCATTTGGTGGATTGTTTTGCTCGTTATGTTGCGCCATTGCATTTGTTTGGTGTACCACGTGATAGTTCTGTCGATTCTTTAGGTTTAACTGACAGTCGGCGGTGTTGTGACTTTTGGTTTCACAGATGGCACACCAGGAAGCCTTGCCGTACTTCATGTTAAATGGGCAGTCTGCTGTAGAGTGGTCTCCATGTTCCTGGAAAATGTCGCAAAATGATTTGTTCTGTACAAAGCGGACACCTTGTCGGCTATATTCTTGTCAACAGTTATCTTTCGAGTGGCCGTTTGTTGAGTACTTAGTGCACCAGATCTCCTGATTCTTGAGGCTGAGCTCCTTCAGAGACTTCTGTACATTCTCTAGCTGCTGTTCCAGTCTGTGGTCCATGGGGTATGCGGGTATATCTTCATCCATTTCAACCTGAAGAGCTTTTGTTAGCGCGTCCTCATACGTTTTGAACGTCTCTAGACTAATATGTTGACGTACTTTTTGCGATAGTCCTGCAAGAAACCATTGAATTAGTAACTGTTCATCAATAACGTAATCCAATTGGCTCAGTAAATCTTTCCACCGCTTGTCGTATTCACGGACGGATTCTCCTAGCTTTTGTGATGTGGTTTTGAGCTTCTTCGCAACCAAGTGCTTAGCATCTGGAGTTTTAAAAAATGACAAGAATTGCACCTTAATCTCGACTTTTGTCGCTCTGGGTTGTCTCTTCGAAAAGGTCATGTACCACGTCAATGCCCTTTTCCTTAAGGCTCCTGCGAACTATGCCATTTGTCGATCTTCATCGGTATCCTGGTTGGCTTCCTAGGTCGACTCGTAGATGAACCAATGTCATCGGGGGTCTTCGTCTCCCTCATAAGGAGGAATGTGAGCCGATCCATGACCCATGTCTGAATCACTTTCACTGCTCTCAGAAGTTGGCGGCGGTGGAGGTGGGGGTGGTGGTGAAAGTGGTGGGGTTATTGATGTAGTCGTGCCTGCGGAATTCTGGTCGATGGAACTGGCACTCCCGTCGGTCATCGAGTCTTCGTAGACTTGTAGTCAATTTATGTTGACTTCTACTATCGATGGTCCACTGCAACTTTGTGTTCGCAGGTCTGATTGTTTCATTTCTTCTAAAGTTGTATTTGGCGGGGGGGGGGGCAGGCACTCCTTCATGTGTCGGTAAGAGCAAGTGGATACTTCGCAGGGAGGCTTTTGCTTGAAACGTTACCCAGTTCCCTTCCGTCGGTCGATGTATAATAAGATGTCATCCAGGGTTCGTTTCATCGCCTAGTCGGCTCCATATAGAGAAATCACCAGCTCGTAGTCGGAGGTCGTCTTCGACAATAGTCTGTATTCGAATATGCAGATTCAATGGGGAAAGGGTTGTTCCTTCACTCGGAGCTCTTAATTGGAGAGCTCCTAGCTGCTCTATCCACACTTCTTCCTCCTCAGGGGATGCCTCTTGCTCCATGCCCTCTTCACGTCGGTCATGACCCGACTCTGGCGTATTTTCTTCTTGGTCGTTCTCCCTAGGGTTTTGTCCTCTATGTATCCCTGTGGCTCTTTCACGTCTTGCTTCCCTTCTCTGGTGTCTTTCATCCCTTTCTATTTTCTAAATGTCCGACATACTTTCATTGGATACTATTCTCTTAGGATCCTCTTCGGTCGACTTCTCATCACTGGTGACTGATATCGGATTTTAGTCAACTAGGATCCACTATGCTCTATCTTCGACACATGACCAGCTACCCCCCCATATCCTACTCGATGCTTTTAGAAAGCCCAGATAGTTCGATCTATTTGCTTAGGAAGTATTCCCACTCCCTTTCTGCAATGAATTTCTCCCACTTCCTCTGCTTCTCCACCTAGTTAGATTTTGTTGGTTGTTCGTGAAGTGATGGATGAGGTTCGACGATATGTGCTACTCCTTTCTTAATCAAGAATTTGAACAGCAAGGTCGGTAGTGAACACAAAAATTGTTCTGTGAAATCTGTGTAAAATTTCTCTTTGACAGTTTCCACTGAAGTTCTATCTTCAAATGCCTGTTCCTCATAGAAGTCGTCGACGATTTTCTCAAACCACTCCGACAAATTTGTTCGGCCTCCTCGGATCAGTTTTTCCAGCAACTGTTGTTCTTTAGTTGCGTCCGACTTTCTCATCCAGTAGTTGCTTCAAGAGTTGGGGCACTGATTCGACAAAATTTTCATGCGTCTCTGTGAAAAATCTTTCTTTGGCTTCAACGACTGTTAGTTTGTTCCTTCGTGCGTAATTTTGCAAATAGTTTTCAATTTTACGTTCCCACCAGTCCTTAATCTCCTGCTCTGGTATCATATGTGAGCATATATTCCAGTCATGTACTACCAGAAACAGAACCAATGTTGTAATCTCACAGATCACATAAGGTTACCAATTATACATACTAAAACATACATAAATATAAAACAGAGACAAGAGACAAGAACAGATAGGATTAAATAGATTATATTATTATAGTGAGTCCATCCAATGCAGAGAACTGAACTGAGTTCTCGTTTGGCTCAATAACCTAATATATACAATTTACAGATAGTTACAAAATAACTACCTGTCGGTTCGGTGAACCGACACGACTTTTGGGTAGCCGACCTAATCTTCTAGTTTAGTCAACCGATCAACTTAGTCGGCTGATCGACTAAGTCGGCCCATCGACTTAGTCGGTTGATCGACTAAGTCGGTCTTCGTTCAAGTCGACTTGTGGACTTGCTCCTTCTATAGCATGACATGTTGTTTGTTCAACACTGCTTTGGTTGATTTATGATTCATTCAAAACGAATGGGGTGTCATCTACAGAACACTAGATTTGGTTAGATGGGTGTGCGGGGCTATTCAAATCAGCACGCTCATTTTATTGGTTGAGTTGCCTTCACAAAGAGACAAGAATTCGACACACCTGGAGATTTTTTGAAACAGGGCACCAAAAGGGTGAACATGATGGCACAGGTGCATGCGTGAAACGAGCACTTCGTAGGTACCAAATGAGTCATAGTGCATCTCGACTCAAGTGCTCAACAGAAGTAGTTGATTGGTGCACACAAAATTTGGGTCACCAAGGTCGTGAACAAGCAAGGTCGATGCGCAGGTAGGAAAGACCAACAACTTAATTGGAATTTAATAAATGTGTTTGTATTATATGTGTGTGTGTGTGTGTGTGTGTGTGTGTGTGTGTGTGTGTGTGTGTGTGATGTTTGTTATTCGATGCAGGTTTTTTTGGGATGTTTCCCTTGGCGATGTGAATAGATCCATGCCATGGTATGGTGAGACCATACCTAGTACAAGAGAACTACATTCATTTCATAGTAAAGACATGGGCGACATATTTTCCATTGAAACGAGGAAGTATGCATGCTTCTGTGAGTTCTACATTGAAGCCGATGGACTGGGGGTTGATCATTGCGTAAACGATGCATATGTCAAACAATGGAAATATGTCCCTCTTAATCCAAAGGCGCTAGATCCAATTCCGATGTGGCAAGAGATGCACACTGACCAGGCAGTGGTTTCACTATATCATGATTGGGTTTCTAATTTGATTAAGCAAGGTATATCATGATCGGGTGAACTCTATGTAACATTTTTTGGGTGTATTTGTGCAAATACATGTATATCACTCTCTATTTATGCAAAGTTCTAAATTACATGTTACATTGTAGACAAGTTGTAAGTTGTTAGTGACATGCAATCCAAAGAACAACACATACATTTATTGCATCCTCATTAAATCTACCGATTGCAATCTATATTAATTGTAAGTTTCGTTTGATTGACAATTTTGCGTGACTTGTATTTTTTTTTACGAATGAAACCAAATTTAAAATTGTAGTTGTAAATTTTTTTGTATATGAAATCAAATTTTACATTGTAGTTGTAATTTGCACCTAGTAGATCTTACATTGTAAAGTTGTAAAATTTGTAACATTTTAATTGTAAGTTCTGTTCGATTAACAATTTTGCAAACATGTAAACTTGTAAACATTGTAAATTTTGTAAACTTGTAATTTATTAAATTACAAAATTGTACAATTTTGTAAGATTGTTTTGTTGGTTGTGGAGCCTAATCTTCTAGATCCAGAGATATTATTCAGTTGTGATTGTAATCCAGGAGTACACTTGTTCCCCCTACCTTGGGGTTTGGGGGTGGCACCCTTGAGAAAATGGGGGTTCGGGGGCGGAGCCCCCGAGAAAATTTTTTGGGATGTGTGTTGGCCAATAGTATTGTAGATCCATGGTATGGGGTTAACCCTAGAATTTTCCCATTGTATTTCCCCTATAAAAGAAAGCATTGTAAAATGACTGTGTATGGTATTGTACTGTATTGGAAGAGAGACTGTAAGAGCATGAAGAGGAAGTGTAGCAGTTTTGCTGCAGGGTGTATCCCTTCATCTTTCTAGACTGTAATAAAAGGACTGGTAATTTATTTGTGGATGTATCCCATCGTTTGCGTGAACCACGTTATATCTGTGTCTCTCTGTAATGTTTTAATGTCTTTTTGCATCTTGTTTATTGATTTAAATGTATATATGTTATTGCTCTGCGGTCCTGTTTTCTAACATGTTCCACATTAATGATCTTGTTAAATAACATTAAGATTACATAAAACATAAAAGAACTTTTAACTATAACTGCACATAATTAAAACATTTAACAGACCATCATGTTAAAAAAAAATCTCATATATATATATATATATATATATCGATAATCATCAATGACAAAATAATAAAGTCCAAAATAATAACGTCCACAAATAACAGTCTAAAAATTACTCCTATGCCATTGATCGAGAGATCGACCACCATGGCCACTACCTCCAGCTACACTACCGCAAGCTAGACTATGCACATCACGAAGAAAATTGTCCAGGTCTGAGAACTGCAGAAGTTAAAACCGTGAACCCTACAAGTCAGTTACATAACACATATTTAAATTATATGTAGAATGTGACAAAAAAGTAAATATATATATATGAAACATATCTATCTATGAACTCACCTCACTCGAGTTGATTGTCAGGTTTGGGAGGATGGGCTGCTGAGACGAGCCTTCATCGGGACTCGACTGATGAGTGGCTATCCACTCATCCGTAAGCATCACAACAGCTTCAATGCCCTCATCTATAGCTTCCTGTGTCTGCGTTTATTTCCACATGACATGAAAATAGTTACATTAATGAATTACAATTTGAACTTGAGAATTACAATTTCAACATGTAAATTATAAATGAACAGAAAAATGCAAACAATTCGAACATAAATAACTAGTACCTTGTCGATTGGCGTGCCATAAGTAGGACTCGAGTGGGGGCTGTGTAGAATCCTGTGCAACACCCTTGCCTCTATTCTGTACAATATGAGCAAGATAAATGACGAAAGTTATATTATACCAAAATATTATGTGTTCAACAATTGACTCATTTAGAAATTCCAATTGAGGATGACAGTTAACACATACCTCATAGACGTGGGAAGGTGGAACTGCAGCGGGACCTCGAACAGATGCATCACTGCCAAAAAGGACCTCCATGAAACTAGGCTCCTGCATGGAGGTCTAACACAAAGAAAAGTATTAGTTAAAAAAATGATTCATTTGAGAATACATTGCAATTATGACAATCAAATGATGACTTGATCGAATGATGACAATAAAGATATACCTGTCTGATCGGTTGAGGCCTGCATCTATGATGCAGTCCAAAAAATGCATCGCAGGCCATGATAGCATAATGCATCAGTGTGTTGCGATTAAGAATGTTGAGAAAATCATCGATCACCCACTGTATCTCAGGCTCTGCATGTGCAGTGGGTGCTCTGTGTCTCTCTGCCTACACAACCATCATGGTACCATGCATCATCATGCGTGTCACCTCTACCAATGCACTTCGCTCCTCATAAGCTAGGTAAGATGACCCAACTACATCATATGTCCTAAGCATGGTCCTGGCAGGGAGACCTACCAAAGGCTCTGGCTCTGGTTATTATCAACCCAAATGGCACTTCTCCATCTGAGTGCTGACATTCCTTATGTTGGTACAGAAAAGGACACCTTAGGATTGAAGTTTGCCAAATCACTATATATGGGCATGACATGGGATGCATTTACCCTTAAACCAGCTTGCCATATTATTTTTCTAAGTGTTGAGTTGTGTACGCGACTATCCTCATTGCAACTCGTGTATGTACGTGACTATTTCCATTGACAACTAGCATACTGTACGCGACTATATACATTGAAACCCGTGTACATCAGCGTATGTGGGTTTCCTTTAAGCAACTCGCGTGTCATACGTGGGTTGCCTATATCAATAGTCGCGTACATATTGATTCGAATTTAAAAAAGATAAATCACAATTAATGGAGATTAGTTGGGTCCTAATCATTAACTATCTTAACTGTTTCAACCTCCTCAACCTTCGAAACCACTCTATTTCCCAAAGTATAAACAGAGGCCTTGGGGAGGGCATTAATCAATCAAGTTTGGAGAGCAAAGTTATGCTGGTGGTATATCTTCAGAAGTCTTGGAGCAGCAGAACTCAGAGTCCTTTGGTTGTAGAGAAGTCCTTGTCTTAGAAGCTGGGTTGTACTCTTATCTCATTCACTGAATGTTAATAAAGAGAATTCTTCTTCTAACATTGTGTTGAGTCTCTTTCATGTATCATGGTTGATGAATATATTTGATTATGCACTAGATATACTGTTTATCTAACCTCTCATATATACATGTATAAGATTGTACTTGGAGAATTTTCTCTTTGCAGGTGAAGGAGGTGCATCCCTGGAAGCTTTGGAGAGAAGCAGAGTGGAAGAAGATCAAGCTTGGATCAACCGTCGGTAATCAGGTGAGTCCAATATTTCTTCTTATTTCCATTATGTACTTAGCTAAAGCAAATTGTCTACAAGTTTTAAAAGTAAGTTGGTTGTTGTTCTACACAGTCGCGTACAGAGGTCGACATACGCGGGTTGCTGTATTGAACAGTCGCATTCAATACGCGGGTTGCTCAACTAGACAATCGCGTACATAACTTAGCAACAAAATTTTTGGGTAGGGTTGCTTGTCCCTATCCTTCTTTGGATTTTGTCTTGCTTTGTGGTCTTTAGTACTGACATTTTACTGTAGGTTTGATATCCCTGTTAACCATACTTCGTGCTTTTCAGTAAGCCCTTGAGTTTTTATTAGTTGGATTGTCTTTCTTTTAGCATTTTGAGGTGGATTTTCCTGTTGGGTGATAGGTCCAAGTGCTCCGTGTTTGAATCAATGATCAGGGTTCTAGATACTATATATCTCGTGATATTTCCAAGTAGTGTCAGTTTGTCACTTGCCTTTTATTGATTTCAGTGGATTTCATTCATTGTGTCTTCCCAAGCTAGGTGTTTTCCAAGTCTTCCTTAGGTGGTTGATATTTGGTTCTTATAAGTCTACTATACTTCATTTTGCTTACTTTATATAGTTTCAAGCATACTAAAGAATTGTTGCCTTTAGGTGCATAGTAATTTTTGAAGAATTTGAAAAGTGAAAAGAAAAGCATTGGAAACATTTGCATTTGAATTGCATACGGTAGTTTTACTTTCAGTTTTTAAATAAAATCTCAAAAATTAAAAAAATAAGTCTTAGCTTTCTCTTTCCTAGTTGCATTTTCATTAGTTCATATTTACAAAAAAAAGAAAAAGAAGCTTGCTTTAAATAGTGATAATTTGCTTTGGAATTCATTTATACACCAGTTTTACTTTTCTTATCGAGTCTATAATATCATAGTCATTCATGCCACTTACCCTCCGATTAAGAACAACCCTTCAAATGAACACTATAATTTAAAATTTATTAGTAATTTTTGTTTTATAGGGTCATACACCTACTAGCTTAGGCTAGACTTGTGGGATAGGAAGTGTAAACTCCCCATAAGTACTTAAATTCAGACATAGTTATCCAATCAATAGGTAAATCCTTCTCTGTGTCGATAGTATCTGGGAATCTCCTCTCAAATGGAAGTTAAGCACGAGGCCGCGTGGAGGCATTGGACTGAGGAGATAACCCTCCAATTCCTTGTCAAAAAGTATACCAATGTTTTTACGCATATGGGGATTTTGTCCTAGACAGAGTTTCAGGCTTTGCTACCCTACCCATGCATACGAATCACGCTTGCGACTGTCACCCTAGACTATTGATATAGTTAAGGTAGCCTCTAGTCTCTTGGACATCTAGGGTTTATACACAGGTAAACTAGATGGCTATTTTTGGTTCACCTTGGACGGGCTTGGAAGGTAACCCTTCTTGAAAGTGTAGGAGGGTGGTGGGTGATTCCTTTGCTTGTGCCTAAGAACCTCTTCAAGGATTCCAAGAAGCTGTCTCTCAGCTTTCTTCGAGAAAGCATATCTTATACCCCTTGTAATTGTTGAGACTTTAGGAAATTTTTGTAGTGATTGCTCTGTGGTTTGTCTGTGTTTTTAGCCAACCTTAGGGTGTGAAGAGTCAAATTTACAATCGTGGAGGACCAATCTATCAGAAGGTCATGAAGGTTGCAAAACCTTCCTCTGCTTATCACATTGGAACCTCGACCTCCCCCTCAAAGGCGGAGATTGGACACAGATGGTTCTTTTGAACCGATAGGAGTTAGTGAAGTTCCGGGTGAACCAGAACTTAGGGCAAACCATTTTAATTTAAGCACAGTTGAGATAGAAGACTTGTAGGCTGACGAGTTTGCAAGGAATTTTAATTCACCTCTAACTGACTTAAACGATTCGGTTATCATTTAGGTTCGTCCTTTCAATCCACCCATGATTGGTGTCCCTATGGGCAGGAGAAAGTTATTTTACTTCCACCTCAGCCGCTTCGGCTGAAGGGGTGCTACCTCCCTCGGTAGGTGCCCCTAGTACAAGTATACATACTACACCGTTAACTCCAGTTAGCCGAGTGGTTCAACCCCCTGCCCCCACAAGTTTAGCAAGTGCTTCTGGTGGTATGGTCACTGGGATTCCTAGTGTACCTACAGTTCCTACTTCCTTCATACACACTGCCTAGAGTGGTCCTATAGGATCCTCGGCTTTTGTCCAAGGTTTTCCTTGGAATGGGGGGCACATTCCCCCATCCACTCCATACGTAGGCCCAACACCCTCATATCTAGGGGTGCAGTTTGGAAATAGTAATCCTTATGGTCAAGGTTTTCAAACTCCGATTTTAGCTCCGTTCACGAGCTCTCCCTTTTCTCTTTTTAGCGGAGGGATACCTGCTCCTGTATTCCAAACCCCAGCTTCGACTGGGGCATCTAGAACCTCTTATACTGCACCGCACATAAACAATCCATTTTATTATGGATGGAATCATTTCCAAAGCAAGCCATCCACTTCACAACAGGCAGTAGGGGGCAACCCCACCTTCACATATGGGAATATGGGGGCAAGTCCCTCTAATCCCCAAACTAGTACTTTTAGTGCTTCAGTTAGACCTAGGCTTCCTTTCCTAGCAACGTTAAATTTGCCAAATTTGTTGAAACTAATGAATGACCCGGTGAGACATGACCCCTCCTGGCCACCCGTACCTACCAAGCTACCCTCGGATATCCTTAAATTCAAAGGCAAAGTTGGTGATGATCCCAGAGCTCATGCCACCACTTTCCATTTATGGTGCTCTTCCAACTCACTGAACGAGGATTCAATTTGGTTGAGGTTGTTCCAAAGAACTTTGACCAGTACTGCAAAAAAATGATATATTGAATTTCCTTCTGCTGCGTTTAGAAGTTTTTGGGACTTGGATAATGCATTCCTTTGTCACTTCCAGCTTCCTGTCCGATATGATTTCGGGACAGACTTTTTGTCTACCTTCCGGTAGGACAAGACCACTCATATTTTGGATCACATCTAAGAGTGGAGAAGAAGGAAAATCCTTATCAAAGCCACTATTCCTCCCGAGTTCTTATTAGAATGGTTCCTTAAATCCCTATTGCCATATATATCTAACGATGTATCTACTTTGGGAGTGACGAATGAGGAAGAAGCAATCCTCAGGACCCACCAACTAGATTTGATATATTCTCAGTCTGGGATCTTATATGATATTATCCCCAAGGCACCAAGGCCAATGCACAATGTAGAGAAACCTAAGCTTGAACCCCATGTCGATGGTGTGGTTAGTTTCGTGAATTCTCCCGCTATAGAATCTTTGGCTAAATAGCTCCATTAACTGTCTGTCAAACATTCTACAGCGGAGGAAGCAAAGGTTGCCCCCTCACCCCAAAATGCAAATGCTTTTGCACAAACCTCTCAGAAGGGTAATCAGCAGCCCAGTGGGAAAAAGAAGAGAGGAAAAAAGGGTGACGAAAACCAAAATTACAAGCAAAAACCCACAAACAATGTTGATGGGGGCAAGAAAGAAAAGAAGAAGGTGAAATTCCCATGTAAGTTGTGCCATGAGGATCACCTGACCCATCCATGTCCCCTTATGGAACAAGCTCAGAAGCTATTAAAATCCCAACAACCGGTTGTCCTGAAGGATCCTTTTCCCCAAGGACAAAATTCTGCTTCAGCTTCAAATGCGGCAGGGGGCACTCCAAATGCTCTTGACCCCAATTATATCAACATGGGTCGATCCAAGACTTTACTACAAACTAGGAACAAGAACTATGAAAAAGAGACCTCGGAGAAGGGTAAATCGATAGGTGAAACTTCTAACCCTCTCACGATTGAGAAATTTGCCGAAATTATGCCCAAGATACCGAAAGGTGTCTTTAAGAAAACCTTGCATAATCCTAATGCTAGGACTTCAGACAACTACTCTGTAGTTGAAGACTTAGCCCAGAATCCTTGTGCAATGTCAGCTTTAGAGGTGTTACAGAGTTGTCCCACCCAGTGGGATGCACTCTTAGCAGCCTTAGGCAGTATGGACTCATCGAGTCTCATGGCAAAATTTAATCTGTCTGATGTCAAAATTCTTCTGCCATATCATGTAGCCTTATCGATAGATGTCATCCATGGTGGAAAGACCATTGGAAGGGTAGTTGTCGATGAGCGTGCTTCTACATGTGTTATGTCCTTGTCTTGTTCGAAAGCTCTTGGATCCCTAGAGCTAGTTCCATCGAACACCCTACTTACTACTTTCGACGGAAGGTCATTCCGTCTGCATGGTATCCTACTGGCTTTCAAAATTAAGTTGGCAGGGAAAGTGGTGTATGTTGAGGTATAGGTGATTAATGCACCTTTGGATTATAACTTGCTCTTGGGGAGAAGTTGGACTTATGCCATGTCTGCTATTGCATCGGTCATTTTTCAGGTGGTATTGTTTCCACACAAAGGGAAGTTGGTTACTATTGACCAACTCAGTTTTACTTGAAAAGGACGCATGGAAACTAACGAGTCCACCATACCATTGATTGATCAGGTTAGACCTACTTCAGAGAGCTTAGGGGCTGGAATGTATGCATCATTGATGGGCACATTTGATTTTCCAGCTCCGATTAATTATATAGGTTCTACTAGTGTGGGGAACTCCATAGCTACGGTTGTTGATAGTACTGATCCTTGGGTTCTTCCTTCCCACCATGAACCTGAAGTGCCCTTATCAACAGTGGAAGTGGCTTATCAAGCTATCATCCATACCGCTGTTGATCCCATTCCGGTCCCTCTCATAGACTCAAAGGAACTGGAAGAATCCTATTTGCCTGCTTGGGCAGAGAACTCTTTGCATTCTAGAGATTGCTTAGATATGGTTTTACCTTCAGATGAATCCATTCTAGAAGCCATGTGTGGACGAGATAAGATCTGTGAAGATCTTCACCATCGATCCTATTTTCTTCCAGAGTTAAGCAGGATAGAGAACCAGGAGTTACATATGATACTGGCAGGTGATGTTGATACGCCTATTAATCCCTTACCAAGAGAAGGAATGTTTGCTAAGGGGAATATGGAAAAATTTTTTGCTACAATCCCTATCAACATCTCTGTAAATCCAAACGTTGTGGAAAATGTACACATCGGCTCAAACTACTCTCTGGAGGAGATTGCGATCTATACGCTTTTGTTTAAGGAATTCCACAATGTTTTTGCCTGGTCATATGAGGAGATGCCAAGAATTGATCCATCAATAGTCGAGCATGAAATATGAACATACCCTGATGCTAAACCCATTCAACAAAAATTGAGACCTGTCAACCTACGTAAAGCAGTGGCAATGAAGGCTGAAGTTGAGAAACTGATGAAAGTCAGTTTCATTTATCCCATAGCTTTGACAGAATGAGTATCCAACGTTGTTCCTGTTGACAAAAAGCAAGGGAATTTATGCATTTGTACTGACTTTCGAGATCTAAACAAATCCTGTCCTAAGGACAACTACCCCATGCCATTTATAGATCAAATTATTGATGCTTGCATGGGAAGTGAAGTTTTTTTGTTTATGGATGGTTTCTTCGGATATAATCAAATCCAAATTAAACCGGAGGACCAACATAAAACAACTTTTATTTGTCCCTGGGGTACCTTTGTATACAAGAAAATGCCCTTTGGATTGAAAAATACTGGGAAACCTTTCAGTGGGCAATGAATTTTTCCTTTCAAGACATTAAAGCCATTATCGAACCCTACCTTGATGATCTACTAGCACATTCTCGTAAGAGGATCGATCACCCGGATCACTTGCGTTTGATTTTTGAACGATGCAGATACTATAAAATTCGCTTGAATCCCCACAAGTGTGTTTTCTGTGTCGAGTCAGGGAGACTACTCAGATTCATTGTTTCTAACAAAGGCATTCAGGTGGATCCATTGAAAGTTGAGGCCATCGTAAATCCGCCTCCTCATTGTTCTATCAAGCATCTTCAGAGCCTGCAAGGGAATTCCAATTTCCTTTGACATTTTATTGTAAATTATGCCAAGATTACTAAAGGTTTCATGCGCCTGTTAAAATAGGACACCCCATTTGTATGGGATGAAATTGCACAACTCACATTTGAGGCATTAAAAAAAGCTTTGTTGTCGGCACCATTATTGCGTCCGCCAGATTACTCTAGGGACTTTATATTGTATTTGGCCGCATCTGAGTCGACCATAGGGGTAGTACTAGTCCAGGAGGATGATAAGCTCTAAGAGCATGTCATCTACTATCTCAGTTGTGCTTTAGCTGGACCTGAACTTAGGTATTCCCACGTCGAGAAGTTGGCCTTAGCAGTTGTGTATGCTATTAAGAGGTTGTGTCACTACATCTTACTGAGGACCACGATGGTAGTGGTGGATGTTAATCCTTTTCAATATTTTTGTCTCGACGGATAGTTGAAGGAAAATTTAACAAATGGATAGTCGTTCTTCAAGAGTTTGACTTAGATTTTCAATCCACCAAATCCAAAAAATCCTTATTTTTTGCTGAGCTCATTGCATAATTTCTAGTAGAGGAATATGTAGCCATTGAAGAAGACTCATTCCTAGATGAGCATATCTTTTTTATCTCCACCTCTGACCCCTGGTACAGAGATATACTTATTTTTCTCCAGAATTTGAAGTACCCTACAGCCTTCTCACGGGAAAAACAACGTAAACTACACGTACATGCCAAGAACTACCTCATTATTGGAGATACTTTATATCGTAGGGGGATAGATTCTGTTTTACGTCGATGTCTTACCCACAAAGAAGCAGAGATTGTCCTAAATGATGCCCATAGTGGAGCGTGTGGGGGTCATTTATCTGGGTTAGCAACGACCCAGAAGATATTACGTGCTGGTTATTTCTGGCCCACGATCTTTAAAGATTGTGTGGAAGTCGTGAAGCGCTGTCATCCTTGTCAACTTTACACCAGAAAGATGCAGTCGCATCCTACTCCGTTATTTCCCGTCATCTTAGTGGGCCCCTTCATGAAGTGGGGGATAGATTACATGACGTGTGACCTAGTCTTGGCTAGGGGGCACAAACATATCATTGTCACTGTAGATTATTTCATG
Organism: Pseudotsuga menziesii; assembly: GCA_001517045.1. NCBI lineage: Eukaryota > Viridiplantae > Streptophyta > Pinopsida > Pinales > Pinaceae > Pseudotsuga > Pseudotsuga menziesii. The sequence continues at coordinate 186,442 of LPNX010818411.1, read as the reverse complement.
AAATGGGCAGAGGCAATGCCCACATTTAAAGCTAACGAGGAAACTGCATCTTTTTTCATTTTCAACCAAATTATCACACGATTCGGTATCCCTAAAGGGATTGTCACTGACCATGGAATTCATTTCCAAAATAGTATGATGATTGAATTGACCACTATGCTAGGGTTTAGACAAGAACATTCATCTTCGTTCTATCCTCAAGCAAACGGTCAAGTTGAGGCTATTAATAAAAATTTGAAGACTATTCTCAAATGTACTATTAATGCAGCCCGTTCCAACAGGCACATCATGCTGTATCCTACACTTTGGGCATATTGGACCAATGTGAAAACTGCTACGGGGTTTTCTCCTTTCCAACTCGTTCATGGAGTGGAAGTAGTTACCCTGGTCGAATGCGAAATCTTATCCTTAAAAATTTCTATTCATGTGTTACCTGATACGACTGAGCTGGAAAAACATCTATTACATTTAGAACATCTAGATGAGCAGCGTAGAGATGCGCTGATAGCAAACAAAGCTCATAAAAATAGGGTAAAAATCCAATACGATAAATCGGTCAAGACTCGAATTTTTTCTGAAGGGGAGCTTGTTTTGCTCTGGGATCAAGACAAAGAACCCCTGGGGGCAGGAAAGTTCAGGTCTATGTGGTTGGGACCTTATGTCATGTCAAAGGTGTTAAAGAAGGGTGCATATGAATCGATTGATTTTGAAGGGAATAAGCTGCCTAAGCCTAGAAATGGGCCGCTACTTGAGAAAGTACTATGCTTAGGCTTAGCACTTTTTCCTGTATTTTATTGTATGTATTTTTATGTACAATAGTTCGTCAATTTGTGTTTTTTATACCATCTACTAGTTGTTACAGATGTCTTTCGAGTGGTTTGTAGGTTTCACTGATGGCGCAAGTCACCACACTTGTAATTTGGCTTCAGCTGCATGGGTCATTTATTCTCCCTCAAGATAGTTAGTTGCCTCAGGAGGCGCTTGCTTAGGTCCTGCTACCAATAATGTGGCTAAATACAAGGTTGTCATTGAGCTTTTATGGGATGCTTTGTCACATGGTATCACTCAGCTGGAAGTCCAACTGGACTCTCAGATAGTGGTTTCCCATCTCAATCGAGCTTATTAGGTGCAGAACCCTATTCTATGACGGCAGTTTATGCAAGTTAGGTTACTGGAAAGAAATTTTAAGTTTATTATATTCAATCATATTCCAAAAAATCAAAATTCATTAACTGATGCATATGCTAATTATATCTTGGATTGGAATTTAACACATTTTGCATAAGGAAATATACAGCAGACACATAAAAAACATTTGTAAATAAACCGACAATATATATATATATATATATATATATATATATATATATATCTGTGTGTGTGTGTGTGTGAATATCTATCCATATAGATAGGTCAAGTTTCTGATCCTCAAATCCAATCATAACTGTATACTATACAAAAAATATACAAAACATAGATCAAAGTCCATAAAATGCTCCTAAGTCTAAGCTTGACCACCCTGGTCCCCTCGATCATTCTGATCACCTGCGCTCAAGCTTCTTCAACCTCCTCGGCTTCAACACCCTCAACAACATCAATATACACAAGTACTGCTCTCGCTACCTGCCTCATAAGGCGTGTCCAGACAGGTGTTATACCAACCACTAGCTCTTGCATGACGACAGGGATATGATCAATGCGTAAGGTAGGTACTCTTTGGGTAATCTTGGCCAGCTTTCCCTCAAGAACCCTAATCAAACCCTGGTCCTCTCCCAACACAGGATGCACATACATGCGTGGATTCCCAACAGGGCTGACTTGTCCAATATCTGCATTTTGACATTTTAAAAGGATTAGAACTCTTATACATATGTATATATCTTTATAATTAAAATTCATAAAAATTTTAAAATTTTGAAAATAAAAATACCTGACTCTCCCCATGCTCCTCCAGGAGGGAGGACAAGGTCAGTATCACCTCGAAAATCTAACCCAACATATGGAAACTGCTCCAAGGCTGGTAATAGTCGCTCCCACCAAAAGTAGAAGTCATCATCATAGACACTCTGGACCGATCCACCACCTCCTTAGCGGAGGAAGATCTCTCCCCACCTACTTAGTCTAGGCTAATGGGGATAACGAAACGACAATGGTACTGCAGGACTCAAACCTGGCACCCTCTCAAAGAAAAAGGCTACTAACATGTTGGAATAACCAAAATTCTTTTGCCAGCCTCTTTTGCAGTCAGAGAGCTGTTTCCTCATTATCGGGATCACTCCCGAACACCAGTCATATAGGGATCCTTGTATACATTCCACTGCTAGCCACATTTGGTTCCAAGTTACAAGGTGAAGCGATGATGACCTGGCAACCCTCACTTTAGTGCTCACCAATACCTGTAAGGGAAAGTTGCGAATGTGTACAATAGGGATGCAACTACCTCTCTTTTGAGTGCCAGGCTCATAGTATATGTATATGTAGTTTTGTACACTTAGAAGGTCACAGCCTCTGCCGATACCTTCCAAGTTCACCAAAGCTCCCCGTTGTGATAAAATGGAAATGAAATAGACATATTTCTAAGTAACCTCTAGAAACTCACCTTGAAGGTCAAACATGCCAAGATCGTGATCCCAATAGTTTATCAAAAACTCTAATAGGTGGACATTTGACCGCATAGGTGATGTACAGAAGAATTTCAATAACCCACTCTGACGTAAAACATTCACTGTGGGGGCATCTTGTAGAGATTCTTGGTCCATGTCTTCATGTTCCCTCTCCCTCCACTCAAGCACCATCTTTCAATCTAATAAACAAGCAATTTCAAACCATTAGATTCATATAAAAATTTTATTTTTTGACCCTATATATTCTTTTTTTAGCTCGCGCAGTGTACGCGACTGTCCTTTGGGCAAGTCGCGTACTGTACGTGACTTTCCTTCGGGCAACCCGCGTACAGAACGCATGTACGCGATTGTTGATATACCATACCCGCGTACACAATGTTCATGTTTTGAGGGCACTTGAAAACATAAAATTTGGGCCCAAAATTGAAAATTGCTTGGATCAAATGAAAGAGCATGGAGTGTAGTTTTACCTAGCACTTGCGGTTTTGAGAATTGTCCACTGAATCGTCCACACCGAGCAATCAAAGGTAGAGGTAAAACTTGTCTTTTTTGGATAAAAATCAAATGGTGAGTTTTTTATTCATATTTTGAACTATTTATAGAAAAATTATTTTCAAAGTGGGTTTTTTCCCTATAGTTCATATTTTTTAAACTAATGCCATATCTTTTCTTCCATGTGACAAGTTTATGGTCGTTTTAAGTTGTTTTTACGCTCATATAGGATGGTTTTTTGGTCATTTCACATGCATTTTGCATTTATACCTAATCCATCTTAATCCTAGCATTAACACTTCGACCATGGACTATGGTATCTTTAACCATTAGTTCCTCATTTATACCATTGTTCTTCCGTGGATAGGACTTTCCTCACATGAGTATCCTCATTTAGAACCTACTTATTGCCTTTCGTTACTCATGTTGCAACTGTCATAGGTTCAGGGGAGTCTTCTTAGCTATTTTTCATGCCAAATTGAGCCTCATTTTGGTCTCTTTTTACAAGCTATCCCTTTATAAGACTCCCTGCCCTTATGGACTTTCTTTAGGCCCAGGTCTAACTCCTCAAAATAGACTTGACTGCCGAGTAAATTTGTCTGTTCAAGCTCATTAAGAATGCTCATTAAGAATATGTGAATGGGAATCCACATTGGTGGTAGGTTATCTCTTTCTCGGACCATGTGGAATAATACGAGAAAGGATCACTCTCTTTTCTACGGAATTGAGAAGAGTATTCTTAGGTATAGGTTTATCACCTTTCCGGACATGAGGGACTAAATTTACGGAAAATGAACACCCAGTATGAGCTCAGTTTTCTCTTTTTCATGCTCTGGACCTAAACATGAAAAATATTCCGAGTGTACTTCATGTCTTTGTCATGCTTGTTAAACACCAAGAACAAAGCATCGAGTTTATTGTTGTAAGCCCCATTTCTCGTACTCAAATGGATCTTTCCGAGTGATCTTTCTTTCCTTCACACTCATAAAACTCAAGCTATATGCTACTCTCGAAGGAGCATTAGGTAGGTGGTAATTTAACCTTTTTCGGACCTCCCTGACTAAGTACGAAAAAGGTTCACCTTTTCTTCTACTAAATTTAAGAGAGTTCTTCTGTGGTATGTTTTATACTTTTTTGGCCTTAGGAGACTAAATTGGATGAAAAAGGACCCCCATAGAGTCTTCTTCGGAGTTTCAGATTCTCTAAACATGAAAACACCAAGTGAGCATGTACTAGTTCGGGCTCATAAAATCCACGAATCAGTGACACTATCAAGCATTATTCCCTCTTCTCTTCAAGCTTGTCAAAAAATGAAGAGAGACTTGAGTTGACTGCCAATGCACTCCACTCCTCATAAGCTAGCTAAGATGACCCAACTACATCATATGTCCTAAGCATGGTCCTGACAGGGTGACCTGCCAAAGGCTCTGGCTCTGGCTGAGCTCCAGGGTCTCTCCTAGCCCCAAGATGCGCATGACTGCGTCCCCCACCAGCACCATAGAAGCTTGATGGTGTGCTGGTGTAATCTGGGTGCATGTCCAGGACAAACTTTGCATATATATGTTTTGCAAATTATAGTGGGACCTGGTCATGGTGGGGAAACATGGCCCACGCTCCAATAAACCTGTCATATACATAAGGCATTGCAGCCTCTAGCTTAAACTCCTTGAGTCTAAGCGGTTGACCAGCGACGCGGTAAGGAGGGATATCAAATAATGTTCCCTTCACATCATGGCCAGCTATTGCATGTTTCACTACGGCCCAATTATCAGGACACCTCACTGCGCCCCTTCTTCTTTGACATGCACTGACCCAAAGAGAACTCAATGGTCCGATGGACTTGTAGACATTCAGTAGATCTATTGCCTCTAACATCATCCACATCAAACGTGATGCGGGAGAGTGCTCTGAAATATCTCGGATGTTAACCCACAAATTGTTATACTGATTGGTAATGTCTTGCAACGTGATACGTGTGATCTCATCCTCCCATGGTGCTTCCTCGGAAGGTTCGAGGCCCTGGTGTGCAACACCTAAAAATTAGATGAAAACATTAACGTCAGTCAAAATACATACATCAACTGTAGGTGAAATTGAAATCAATATAAATTAAAGGTACTAATAACTGAAAGAAAAATATATACGCATTTAATGTACCTGTCTCGTGGGGAACCTCCCCACCGACACCAGCAGTATCATCCTCGCTGTTCACATGCACAGAGCGACTGCCAATGTGGCTGCCGCTCATCTCCCTAAATCAAAATATGTCTAGTAAGTCAAAACATACATATCTTATTTTATTATGAAAAATTATTTATAAAAAATATAAATATGAAGTAATATAATAATTTAATTTTAATTTAATTATTTATTTTTATTAAATAGTTAATAGTTAAAAATATATATATATATATATATATATATATATATATATATTTAAAAATTATAATATATATATAATTTTTAAATATTTAAATTTGAATATATATGAAAATATTTAAAGTAAAATATATGGGTTTAGATAAATGTCTCCGCAGTTTAAAGTTCATGATTGTCTCGCGTCTAGGGTTTGTATTTTTTTCAATCCTCCCTGTATTCTCAGAGGATTGAAAAAAATTGGGCAGCATTTCTGCTTGCCCAACACACATTTCAAAATTAAACCGGTAGCATAAACACTGTTGGTTGATAGAAATATTTATACAAACTATAAATTTAAATTTAAAACTTAACAAATTTGAATTTTTTCAATCCTCTGTGTATTCTCAAAGGATTGAAAAAATTTGGGCAGCATTTCTGCTTGCTGGGTACACATTTAAAAATTAAACCGGCAACATAAACGCTACCGGTTGACAAAATATGTATTAAACAAAAAAATAAATTTAAAATAAATAACAAATTTCAATTACGATTTTATAAACATCTGGCAGCATTTCTGCTTTCCAGCACACATTTCAAACACATTAAACAAAAAAAAAACCTACAATCATCAATAAAAATTATTTTTTCAATTTCAAACTAACTAACATTAAAAAAAAACAGAGTAACATTTCATTTAAATTTCAAAATAGAAGTTTTGGGTGTTACCTCTGAAAACTGACATCATGGTGGAAGGCAAAGGTGGGCGTCCCTTGCGTAGGAGCTTGGTCGAGGTTGTGTGAAGAACCTCCTACAATAAACAATGAGAATGCAAAAATATTGGAGCACAAAAGATATTTTATTGATCGCGGGGCACTTCGAGGGGGCAACCTCCTTTGAGCAAGCTCAATACAAAATAACTCTTCAGTGCTTTCATTAGCTTCAACACATACTTATATACTAAGTCTAATCTAGACAACCATTACTCCACATGAATGTTGGATAATGCAACCTATTAACTAGACGACTTAACAACTATTACTTACTCCCCATGAATGTGGGATAATACATCATACTAATGGGACGACTTACAAAGCATATGCGTTCGACAAAATATACCAACAAAATAAAGAGGGGGGTTGACATGGGTTCTTAACATCCCCTCCCTCTAAGAAAAAGCTTTGTCCTCAAAGCTTTAGATGTGGAAACTGCTGCTGAATTTGAAGGAGCAGTTCCCATGTAGCATCCTCTGGTTGCATGCCGTGCCACTGAATTAAGACCTCAGTGATGGCTCGAGAGCGAAGCTGATGAGTGCGCTGATTGAAGATGGCCTCTGGTTCCAAAATGATGGAGCCTTCCGTATCCAGCTCTGGTAAAACAGTTTGTTCTTGGATATTGGTGCCAATCACTTTCTTGAGATAAGAGACATGAAATACTGGATGATTATGAGAAGGAGGAGGAAGTTCCAATTTATAAGCAACAGACCCAATCTTCTGAAGAACTTTATATGGCCCATAGAAATTTGGATCCAACTTCTGATGCCCTTTGAGTTTTAGGGAGGATTGCTTATAAGGATGCAAACGAAGAAAAACCATATCATCGACTTGAAAGGTGCACTCAGAATGGTGTTGATCAGCTTGCTGCTTCATGCGATTTTTGGCCATGTGAAGATTCTCTTGCAGAATGTGAAGAATCTGATCACGGTTGCATAGAACCATGACAACTGCCTGAACTAGTGAACTATGGGGGGTGTATGGAAGGAGCACTGGGGGTGGCTGCCCATAAACAGCTTCATACAGAGTCATTTTAGATGTAGTATGGTAGGAAGTATTGTACCACCATTCAGCCAGAGGGAGCCACTTTGCCCATTGATGCTGTTGTTCAGAGGTGAAGCAACGAAGATAAGTTTCCAAGCATTTGTTGGTGACTTCAGTTTGACCATCTGTTTGTGGGTGATATCTTGAACTCATTTTTATTTTGGTTCCAGTGAGGTGAAAGAGTTCGGTCCAAAAATGACTTGTGAAAGTTGCATCGCAGTCTGAGACAATGGAAGAAGGGATGCCATGAAGACGGAATATCTGGTCCATGAAAATTTGTGCAATTGAGGAGGCAGTATATAGATGGCTGAGAGCACAAAAATGACTATATTTGGAGAGTCGACCAATCACAACCAAGATTACGGTCTTCCCGCTAGATTTAGGGATCCCATTGATGAAATCCATCGAAATATCTGTCCAAATCCTTGTAGGGATGGGAAAGGGTTCGAGCAAGCCGGGGAGGAGTGTAGTTTCACCCTTGTGGTACTGGCAGGTATCACATTCAACAACCATCTGTTGAATTTCCCGTTTCATTCCCTTCCAAAAGAAGTTATGTCGTGCCCACTCATACATTTTGAGGAACCCAGAGTGCCCTACCACTAGAGAAGCATGGAGTTCATAGAAGACAACTTGGTAAGGATCTATGCCCTAGGGAAGCACCAAGCGACCCTTGTATATCAGAGAAGAACCATCCCAAGAGTAATGTGGTAGAAGAGAAAGATTACTGGCCAACTGTTGGATGATTTGAGATAAGGAGGAGTCATTGACATAGCCTTGCTAAACAGATTGTAACCAATATGGAAGAGGCATAGAAATAGCTGAAAGAGAAGCATGGTCATCAAATGTGCGGGAAAGAGCATCCGCCACAAGATTGTCCTTACCCTTTTTGTAAGTGATCTCGTAGTCTTAACCCATGAGTTTGCTAACCCATTTTTGTTGTGTTGGGGATGAGAGGCATTGTTCCAGCAAATATTTCAGAATCTGGTGATCAGTCTTGATGCAGAAATGATTCCCTAAGAGGTATGGATGCCACTTTTGCACGGCATGCAAAATAGCCATCATTTCCTTCTCATATGTAGAGGCGGCTAAATTATTACTAGACAGGGATTTGCTGGTGAATGCAATGGGATGTTCGTCTTGGAGGAGGACAGCACCAAGTCCATTGTCACAAGCATCACTCTCAATAGTGAAGGGCTTGGAAAAATCAGGCATAGCTAGAACAGGTGTGGTACACATAGCTTGTTTCAGTTTCTCAAATGCACACTCAGCAGCAAGTGTCCATGAAAAAGCATCCTTTTTCAGTAGAGCTGTTAATGGAGCTGCAATCTTTCCATAATCCTTGACAAACTTGCGGTAGTAGCCAGTAAGTCCCAAAAATACATGAAGGCTCTTCAAGGTCTGAGGAGGTGGCCAATTTTTCATGGCATCGATTTTGGCAGGATCGACACGAACCCCTTGTGCTGAAAAAATATGCCCGAGATACTCGACTTCCTTCTGCCCAAAAACACATTTAGATTGTTTTGGCACAAAGATGATGATCACAGAAAAGTTGCAATACAAGATCCAGATGTTGGAGATGCTCAGCCCAGGTTTTACTATAGATGAGGATATCATCAAAGAAGACCAGAATGAAGTTCCGCAAGTAGGGCTGAAATATTTTATTCATCAATGCCTGGAACGTGGAAGGGGAATTTGTGAGGCCAAATGGCATGACAAAAAATTCATAATGGCCATCATTTGTGCGGAAAGCTATTTTAGGGATATCATCCGCATGGTCCCGAATTTGGTGATACCCAGAACGAAGATCCAACTTGGAGAAAAAATGAGCACCATAGAGCTCATCCAGAAGCTCATCAACAACTGGAATGGGAAACTTATCCTTCATTATGATGTGATTAAGTGCTAGAAAGTCGATGCAAAGGCGCCTTGACCCATCTTTTTTCCGAACTAGAAGGACCGATGAAGAGAAGGAACTAGTGCTAGGGCGAATAACACCTTACTTTAGTAAGTCGGGAACAAGCATCTCAATTTTTGTCTTGTGGTGAAATAGGCAGCGATAGGGCCTGACGTTGGGAGGGAAACTGCCAGGAAGGAGCGGAATACGATGGTCCTCTGGTCGAGAAGGTGGAAATCCCACTGGCTCAGCAAACACACATGCATATCGATCCAAAATTTGTTGGAGATCCATGGGAGTAGTTGAGACTGCTAAAGGTTGCATCTGAATGAAATGGAGCTGAGTGATGACACCATGTGAACTTTTCTTAAGAATCTTTTCCATGCGATGCAAACTGATGAGGCTGAGAGACCCTAGTTGTGAGCCCCGCAATGTGTGTTTGGTATCATTGAGTGAAAACTGCATCCAAAGTTCAGCAAAATCCCATAAAATGGGTCCAAGTGTGCATAACCATTGAGCGCCCAAAACCACATCACATCCGCCTAAAGGAAAGGCAAACATGTCAGAGCGCAAGTTATAATCCCCCATAGATATGCGCACATTACGACACTTCCCTTTGCAAGGTAAGGTGCCACCATTGGCAATCATGACTTCAAAGCTGGAGCAAGGATGGATGAAACAATCAGCCTGTTTGGTGATCCTCGGGTCAATGAAGTTGTGAGTGCTACCAGAATCAATGAGTATTGTAAGAGGGTTTTTTTTAAGAACCCTCTGACTCGCATAGTTTGTGGGGTGGTGACTCCGGCTAAGGCATGGAGAGAGATCTCTGGTTGGTCCTCTGCAGTAGGAAGTTGTTTAATGTCACCATCATCATCTGTGGGATCCTGAGCATCATAAAAAATTTCAGGTGCTGGTGGAGAATCCACATCCAAGAGATAGAGATTTTTCTCAACACATCTATGTCCCTAGGTGAATTTCTCGTCACAATTATAACAAAGCCCTTTTTCCCAACGTTCCTGCATCTCTGCTTCAGACAAATGCTTGATAGGAGTGGTTCTAGGAGCTGGCAGATTTTGGGTTCTTTGAGGAACCATAGGTCTGAATGGAACAAGAGTGGATTTGGAGCGTTGTTGAGTCCAGATCTTGTCCTCTGCTAGCTTAGCCAACCCGAGGGCTTCCATCATTGTGCGGGGGCAGAACATTTTAACCTCAGAGCATATTGCATCCTCCAAACCACTGATAAAACAACTAAGGTAGAATGCATCAGGCAATCCCTCGGTGTGATTGGCGAGTTTCTCAAATTCTGTTTGATACTCCCGCATAGTGCCAGTTTGGCGAAGTTTGGTGAGTGCTCCTGTGAAGTCATCAAAAGCACTAGAACCAAATCGCTACAAGAGGAGTTGGGAAAATTCTGTCCAGTTTGGCTCGGCATGAGCCTTGATGTACCAACGAAACCATTGAAGTGCTTCATGTTCCAAATGAAAGGATGAAAGGGAGACTTTATTGAAATCAAAAGTGTTATGCAGACTGAAATATTGTTCTTCCCTATAAATCCATCCAGTCGGATCATCACCATTGAAGCGAGGAAAATCCAGCTTTGGCTCGTGGTAGTGGCTAAACACTGAGAACCAAGTGTCTGCAGAAGACTCAGGCTGGTGGCAGTTGTCCATGGGTGAATGCTGACGATTGAGGCCGAGAATTTTTTTATCTAGATCCTCAAGTTTGGACTTGATGGCGGCAAGTTCTTCTTCCATTTGTTTATTTGCTCCGGCGCGGGTAGCAACCATAAGAATTTTTTTTTTCTAAGGTAATGGGTAGAAAAGCAAAAATGGAGAGGGTTTTAAAAAAGAAGATTTTTTATTTGAAAAAAAATTGGGGGGGGGTAATTGGGGTTTTACAGGGTTTTGGACACTTTTTTAGGGACAAGAAGCAGAAAATGTGAATTTCAAAGGTGGGATGAAGGAATTGGAAAATTTGTCAAAGACGGACAAGGAAGCAGAATTGGAAAACAAACACCGTGGAAAAATTTGAAGGTGATTGAATGAGAATCATAGAAGTTATGACAAACTTTAAAAATTGACAAATATGAAATTTCGGCCTTGAGGAAGTGAAATTGGGAATAGGGTCCTCAATGAAGGAATATGCAGAATGGTATTACGGGGGTGACAGTGAAATTTCAAGGGAAACAGAGCTAAATCAAGGAAGATATGGCTAAAAAATAGAATTTTTTTTACTGAAGAACTGATCTGTGGTCTGTGGCGGTGCCAGAAGCTGTGTGTTATCAACAGGAAATGGAGTAATTGATCTGTGACAATGTTGAAATTCTGCACGTTATCAACTATAAATGGACCCCAGGTATATTCGGCTTCCTATTGGTTCAAAGGTAGTCACTCGGCCACCAAGACTGTCTCAGGCTTGAGTATTGGGGCCGTACCCCTCACTTCACGGCGCAGGTAAAACTGCTAAATGCTTGGCCAAAAACAACAACTCTTTGGTTTTCCTCACGGATGGGAATCTAGTCAATCTGGTGGGGGTCGTTGCCCTTTTCGCTTGGCAGGTCCTCTCAATGGCCAGCTACTTTGGGGTTCCTGTGGTACTCTTCACAATGAGTTTTAGGGCTATGCCCAAGTACTTCCCACAGTTAAGAGGATAGGGTTTAATCCCTGATACAGATGAATAATATTGCTGCAAGAAGAAGAACAACTGTAATGCTCACAGCGCCAGGAAGCATGGCAGGAATTTTTTTTCTTCCCGAAATTCCACCCAATGAGCCCAAGAAAGTGCTCTAATACCAGATGTGAAGAACCTCCTGCAATAAACAATGAGAATGCAAAAATATTGGGGCACAAAAGATATTTTATTGATCACGGGCCACTTCGAGGGGGAAACCTCCTTTGAGCAAGCTCAATACAAAATAACTCTTCAGTGCTTTCATTAACTTCAACACATACTTATATACTAAGTCTAATCTAAACAACTATTACTCCACATGAATGTGGGATAATGCAACCTATTAACTAGACGACTTAATAACTATTACTTACTCCCCATGAATGTGGGATAATACATCATACTAATGGGACAACTTACAAAGCATATGCGTCCAACAAAATATACCAACAAAATAAAGAGGGGGGTTGACATGGGTTCTTAACAGGTTGCAACAGCTCGGTCGAGGGTTCTCTGTCGTAGCTCGATGGAGAAGTTGCAGTGCAAAAAATGGGGAATGGACGCGGCTGCCCGTGGTTTTTTTATAAATTGTTTTTACCAGGGACCTCGATCGAGGTTTGGAGCTCGATCAAGGTCAATACCTCGATCGAGGTTTTGTCAAACCCTCAATCGAGCTTTCGTTTAACCCTTGATCGAGCTAGTAGTAGCTCGATCGAGGGTTTATCAAAAGCTCGATCGAGGGCTTATTAAACCCTCAATCAAAGTATTAATAACTCAATCGAGGGTGCGTGTTTTGCTTTTTTACGAAATCACTTTGCCAAAAATTGTTACCCACCTCAATGGATGCACCCTATTTCAATACTTCTCATTGGGGTCCTTATATCCTTTCATAATCAAAATACCTTCCTAATTCTTTGAGGTTTTAGGTCCTACACCATTCCAAAATTCACAAAATCCCACCAAATGATAGAATGTATCTTCAACTTTATTCTCTCAATTCTTTTCATCAGGGTCCTTATATCCATTCATAATCAAAATACCTTTTTAATTCTTTGAATGAACCAACCATTTCCCATGCTTTCTAATTTCCACCATATTATAATATTTCTCTCTATAACTTTTCTTACTTTACAATATCACCTCCTCAAACTTCTTCGTCTAGTCCTAAATCACTCTCTTTAATCTTCGAGTCCTAAATCACTCTCTTTAATCTCCTTAATCTATTGTTTACTTTCCAATTCCTCTAATTTTATTTTTAACACTTGCACTTCTCCCTTTATATCTATTGTTTAATTTCCAACTCCTCTTCTTTTTAACACTTACCTGTCTTCCTTTATTATTATAATACTACTTTTTTTCTTTTTTTTCTTTACTCTATATTTATTCAATTTTCTAAATATTACCTCTCCTTAAATTTATTTAAGTTACAAATCTCTCCCTAAATTAATTAATACCTAATGATGATATCATATAATGCTATGTAATTAGTGGTCCCAAAAATATGCTTATCAACATTCACATGACCATTCAATCAAATCAAATATCATTACAAATATTAGTCAATGATTTTTGTAAAATGTCTCCTCATATATTAACGGTGAAGTACTACATTAATTACGCATTACAAATTATGACTCTCTCCACTTTCTAGATTCGATCACGATTAGATAAATTCGACTAGTAATGCAAAGATTTATTTATTTTCTTGACTTTTCATCTTCATCCCAATTCTTAAACTCATCACCTAACTAATCAAACCAATATCTATTTCACCTAACACAATCCCTTACCTCCATCCAAGATGTTATTTTGTGTGCACTCTTCCTGTTTTGTTTTATTTGTAATTTTTTATATAATTTTTTTAAATAATTTTTTTATAAATAAATACTAGAGTAATTAAAAATATTTATTATTATTATTATTTTAAGTAATATATTTTAATATTAATATTTTAAAGATGAAATAAATTATATTACAAATTGACATTCATCAATATATAATGTAAATAGATATTTAGCTTGATATACTCATGATATATATAATAAATAAAAAAATTGCACTTCCAAGAACCTGATTTGTTTAGTACCATAGATGCATGTGAAAATGGATCTATGGACTCTAACTAATTAGTGATGGATTTTATTGCATTTTTGTAATCCATTCACTTAATGATAACAAAAAAAATTATGTATTTCAAAAAATTTAATTCATAAATAATTTTGGAATTAAAATAATCTATGTATAAAACTAATTATTGATAGATTGCATTACATTAATTTGAGAATAGGTTTCAGACAATTCTCTTCATACATAGTACCAGGGAGAAGCAAAGATATTTTATTGTTTGTATGTACTAATACACAATGTGGAAATTGGGCCTTTCTTGAGGTACGAGGGAATGGTTTACTTTTTCCATTTAAAGAGGTGATCCTTCTTAGCATCCATTCCCTAAATACACAAATCGTTCGTTGAATCCATGTTTGTTTGTTTGGAAGGTTACTCAGTGCATGAATGAAGCTCTAGTCAGTGTGCCATGTGTTACCGTTATCGTGCCGGGTCTTTTTTGACGCCGTCCATTGGCATTGACTCACTGGCCTAATCTTTGTGGTAGTGGTAAAAGATTGGGGCAATCCAGTATTCAAAGTTTGCCTTGATTTGGTACCGCTCTCGCGGCCCGTACTGAAGCCTTTGCTCTTAGAAGGGATAGGAAAACACTTTACAAGACTACTATTTACTAAATCTTAGAGATAACGGTAAATAATTGTTTACTAAAGGTAAAGATCTTTAAAGATATGTTGATTACAGCTAAAAATATTCAAAGCTCTTCTCGCCCCTTTCATGATCTTTTCTATCGGTATACTGTGAGCGGTCTGAAGTTCCACCCCTATCTATAACACCCCTCAAAGAGCGCTAAGGTGTTGTGTTCTCTCTTTATTGTATGGACCTGCTTCATCACAATTGTAACAACGAGTAGGTCTTCGTCCTCTAGTTCTATTGCCTCGATAGCCTCCTCCTCCTCGGCCTCGAGTTGATCCATATCCTTGATGAGATATCATCATAAATGATTGAAGTATGTTGGTTCTTATACATGAAGTATTCAACCAAAGCTGCCCCTGCATAAGGAGCAAGATATTGTAATGTAGCGGAAGAATCCGCATTTTTCACTATCACAATGGTATATTCCATTGCACCACGATCTTGGAATGTATTAACTACCTAAGCCACAGATAAAGCTTTTTGACCAATTGCTACAAAGACACAGATTACATTTTGACCATTTATTATGCACTAATGTGTATGTAAGTTACGGGATGATCCCATGCTCAACTTTGGGAGCTCTGCGGCGCGGTGAATGAAGAAGAACCTAGGGTTACATTGGCATTGACCCTGCACCGGTATCTGAGGTATTTTCTGGCATATTGGGGGGATGCACTGGATTTTCCTTTCCCACTTTTGTACTTCGGTGGTTTTGGACAGGTGGGTAGCATGCTGGGTTATTTCCTCAGCCATCTTCTCTTTTACCCACCAGCGGTATCTTTCCCAGTGTCACGCTGGTGCACATGTTAGGATTGTTGTCGGGGTTTGTATTATCTTTTGATGTTTATTTGCATGGGGGTTGACTTTGGGGCAGATGCCTCTCGGTGAATGTTGGGTTGGTTGGTGAAGCATGCACGGGATGATGGGGATTTGCTCGCTTTATCTTATATGAGCTCTAGCGCCCGTCGAAAGACGAACTTGCAGATCCTTGACCGGTTTGGGGGAACTGGCGAACATTGCTGGGTCTGCGGCTTGGATTTCCCAGACTAGGGAGAGGTGTAGCCCTCAAGGTGGAATAGTTATTGGCATTGGTTACCTGTGGGATGGGGTTTTTCCAGTAGCATCCCTTGCGAGCTAAGTTGGGGGACCGACAAAAATTTCGTTGGGTCCGCGGCCTGATTTTTCCTGGAACGGGGTGCGTTGAAGATTGTATTGGTACTTATATGTCTCTGGTTTATGTTGTTGTGGATTAACTGGCTGGTGGGTTACCTATGAGGAGGGTTTTTTTATCGGTGGTGGGTGGTCCTACCTGTTCCCTTTTGGGGCTTTTCCTCTTTGAATCTTCTGCTTTGTTGGAGCGGTGTTGACTGAGGGGTCAGTAAATGAAACCCTCTTTGGTCTCTTGGGTTTTTTGGTGCGCATGCACTGCTGACCGGTCCATGGTGTCGGTTTTCTTCTGGTAAATGATTGCGGCTGAACCGGTCACGGGCTCACTTCTCACTGGCGCATGGCTCTGCTGTCAGGTTTGCCTAAGTCTAGGTAACTCTATTCGTTACTGACAGCTCTTTTTACTATTTCTGGTGGGGTATTTTTTTGTGGCTATACTTGGGGGGGTTTTTAAATGGCTTTTCTTGATTTTATATGGAGTTCACCCTCTTATGAGGGTTAGTACCAACCAATAAAAAGTGGGAATTCATCTTGTTTTCTTTTTATTTGTTTGATGGTACTGTATGTGATTACTGATGTGGGGTTTTTTATGTGGTTTCTGGTATTATATGAGCACTGTTGGTGGCGCTTTGAGGCTGTTTTTTTTTTACTTCTGGTATTTTTATTCTCCACATTTACACCTGCCTGCTCTATATATGTGGTAGGGTTTGTTATCCCGTGGTTGGTATGGGGCTTGGGGTTTACTTCTAGGCTGTCCCTTGGGCCGTATTTTGGTTATTTGGTGGTATCCTGCTGGTGTATAGTACTCTACCCCTCTGATTTTTACAACTCCTATGTCTGCCACTATTGTAATCCTGCTCCTTGGGGAATGGAGGGCCTGACCGTGGGTTGTCAGCATACACTCCCTAGCAAGGGATGGTCTCATTTTTCATCTCGTTGTAAGGCTAAATCCCTGAAGGCCTCTGAACATAAACCTTGTTTCATACTAGGACATGATGTATATTTGGACAAGGTGGAGACCCTTTGTCGTAGGGCGTTGATCAGTAGACTAGAGTATTGTACCATGTCGAAAGAGGGTTGGGTTGAGTGGGCAACCCTACATTGGAAACCCATCATACATTATGTACCCTCGATTAGCCTACTGGAAAATAATTGGCTGGTATTTGTCTTCTTAGAAGAGTCTGTTGCTTTACTTATTCTGGATAAACTTTGGCCGGTACTTGAAGGTTCTGTTGTACTGAAGAAGTGGCATTTAGGGTTTGACCCTCTTACTGAAAGAGTGACTGTCAGACATCTCTAGGTCTTATTACCTGCTTTACCTTTCCCTCTCTAAAATAAGGATGTCCTTATAAATTTGGCTAACCTTCTTGGTCGATTTGTTGCACTTGAGAGGGATTTTCACCTTATTTTTGATAAAAGATTAGCAAAGATATTGGTTGAAGTGGATATCACCAAGGGACTTATTTCAGAAATTGACATTGTGTGTGGTGATTTTATTATCACTTAGAGATTGGATTATCTGCATATGCCATTCAGGTGTAACTTTTGCCATGAAACTGGACAATATCTGTCACAGTCTCCATACTGGTTTACCTATCAGGAAAGGTTTTAACTTCATACTTGTCCCTGATTTGCCTCGACCTGAACCTTGTTCCCAGCCTATTGCACCCCTGGAGGACTCCACTGACTCCACCGTTCAAACCCGTCCCGATTCTTGTTCTCAGCCTACTGTTCCCCTAGTGGACTCCACTAATCTTATTTGTAATTCGTCTTCTCCTTCCACATTTGATGACCTCTCGAAAGTTCAACTGATGTACATTGAAGACATGGAAGCTGTGGCTATTCATTCACGTGTAGCACTGGAGAAGAACTTGGACTCTTCAGATCCGGTTTTATCTTCTGAACAGATTGATGCTGTTGGCCCTCCTCCCATTTCCCTGGAGCACTATCCCTCCCTCCCTCTGAACTCTTTTGGACTATCCTCATCATCTACCCCCTCCTCTCCTACTGGCTGCTCTTTGCCTATTCCTTTAACCACTTCATCTAGCCCACCTGAAGCTCTGGCCTTCCATGATCCTTCTCTCCTTACTGCTCTCTCTATCTTCTCGGACAAGACTCCTTTATCCCCCTCTACCTTACCTTTAGACTCTATCCGGTTTAAGGATGTGACCATCAGAAAATCAAAGAAGCCTCCTCAGGAGGGCACTGGGGAACCAAAGACTTATATCCCTCTCTCGACTCAATTAAAGCAGGCGCCCAGACACTCACCTTCCTCTCTTGTTTCCTCTCAGGTACTTAGAGCATGTACACCTGTGGAGCCCACTTCTCCATTGAAGATTTTATCTATGAATATCCGTGGGTTTGGGGGATTAGCCAAACAAAAATCCCTTGGTGTACTATTATCTGACCTTAGACCTGATATGATCCTCTTACAAGAGACGATGTGTGGTCATGCACATGTTCTTCACCTGTTCTCTAAACTTAAGCCTGGTTGGGAATTCTGTGCTTCTGATGCTGCTGGTCTCTCTGGTGGACTACTTGCTGGTTGGGACCCTCACTTGGTCCGTTGTAAGGCTTTTTCTTCTCTGGCTGGTATTGTACTTAAAGCTATCTTTAAAGGTCTGGCAGAGACCTTTACTGTTATAAACTGCTATGGCCCCTATGTTCATAGAACTACCTATTGGAACAACTTGGTGTCTGGTGGTCTCCTGGGTATGCCTAATTTACTACTAGCAGGGGATCTTAACTTCACATTATCTTATGCTGAAGTCTGGGGGCTTAAAGCTAGGTTGGATCCCTTGGCATCCTATTTTACCCAGCTTATCTCTGGGAATAAGTTGGTTGATCTTTCTATGTACCCTTCTGCCCCTACCTGGAGAAATGGGCGCTCGGGGGATGCTAGTATTAGCAAAAGGTTGGACAGGTTCTTGCTCTCCGAGTCCCTCCTTCCTAGCCTTACATTCTAAAGGACCTGGGAAACTCCATCTGATGTATTTGATCACTACCCTATCTATTTGGAATGGGGTCCGAAAAGTTGCGCTCCTTGTAGACCTTTCAAATTTAATAGAACTTGGCTGTTGGATGAGGATTTTACACATTTGGTGCTTTGTTCCTGGAAGGCTCCTCTGGATCTGACTGTTAATTTCCATATGGATGTACTCACCTTCAAGTTGCATAGAATTAAAGGCTCTGTGAAGGACTAGGAATGGGCTAAGAATCTTGAAAGGAAGTAGCAGATTCTGGATATAATTAAAGGCATCTCGGAATTATTATTGGAGGCCTCTGGTAATTTATTGGTTCAAAATGCTAAAAAATGGGAAACTCTTTAGGAAATGAAGGGAAAATATTAGGCCCATGAGATCACTACTCAGAGGCTGAAGAGTAGGGCACTGTGGTTAAATGAGGGGGATGAAAATTCGAGATTTTTTCACTCCTTTGCATCTGCCAGAAGGAATACAAATACCATTTGGTCTCTAAATGATCAGGAAGGAAGCTCTGTGTCGGAGGACAAGGAACTTAAGCTACTTGGCAAAAATCACTTTAGTGACCTTTTCAGTGATGACGAGTCCTCAGATATTGCTGAACAACTGAATGTTGTTAGGCTCCTTCCGCACATGACTACTGTTGAAGATACTGATTGCTTTCTCAAGCCCATATCGAAGCCGGAAGTTGAAGCTGTACTCAGGGGCTTTAAGAAGGATAAGAATGCTGGTCCTGATGGGTGGCCTGTTGAGTTCTTTCTGGCTTTCTTTGATCTGATGGGGGAGGATTTGGTACTAGCTGTGGAACAAGCCAGATTACATGGTAAATTCACGGGGGCCCTAAACTCTACCTTTTTAACCCTCATACCTAAATGTGAAAAGCCTTTGACTTTTGTTGATTTCCGTCCGATCTCTTTATGTAACCTGGTCTACAAGATTATTTCAAAGATTGCTGCCATCAGACTAAAGCCTATCTTAAACCGTTCACTGTCTGCACATCAATTTGGTTTTCTCAAGGACAAACAGATTACTGAACCGGTTGGTATTACCCAGGAATTACTACACTCGATTAAGACTAAAAATTCAAATGTCTTGGTATTAAAACTAGACCTGATTAAAGCTTTTGATAGAGCCAACTGGACCTTCATCAGATTGCTACTCATTCAGATAGGTATCCCTCTTATGGGCGTCAATTGGATTATGGGTTGTGTCATGAGCTCCTGTTTTGCTGTATTAGTAAATGGAACTCCCTTTGATTTTTTTCCTGTCTCCAGGGGGCTTCGTCAAGGTTGTCCCTTGTCACCCCTCTTATTCATTCTGATTATGGAGGGCCTTAGTTGCATTATTATGGATGCACAGCACTATGGATTGATAATGGGTTATCAGTACTCTCCACATCTGTCCTTAACACACTTGTTTTTTGTGGATGATGTTATTCTTATTGGTATGGGCGCTATTGATGAATGGAGTGCTTATAAAGGTGCTCTTGATTTATTTTGTCGAGCATCTGGGATGTCTGTTAGCCCATTAAAATCTACTTTTCTATATCAGAATGTGGATTATGACATCAGGGAAAAAAGTGCTGAGCTATTTCCTTTCAGGACGGATCCTATTTCTATGGGTTTCAAGTACTTGGGCTATCATCTTAAACCCTTGGGATACCAAACCTCGGATTGGAGATGGATGATCGGCTTATTTGAAAGAAAAATTCATAACTGGACTTACAGGTATCTCTCACTTGGAGGAAGAGTGGTCCTCATAAAAGCTGTACTAACTGGGTTGGCTATCTATTGGTTTGCTTTGGCAAGATACCCTAAATCCATACTAAATGCACTGTGCAAACTTATTTTTTCCTTTCTCTGGGGTTCCTCTGACGGACATCAGATTTCTCATTTGGTAAACTGGGAAACTCTTTCCTTACCTATTGAATTCGGTGGTTGGGATATCAAGAATCTTGAATGGTTTGGTATTTCTCTAAGACTTAAGAGTATGTGGCAACTACTTACTGGTACTGGGGTCTGGAGCATGATTATTGTCCATAAATATTTAAAAAACAGACCTCTTGAAGATTGGATTTGTGGCCGGACATTCAGTATTATTGGTACTTCTTATTTTTGGAATGGGTTTATTAGGATTATTGAGTGGATCACCTGTCAGCTGGGATGGAAGGTGGGTAATGGATTAAAAATTGAAGTGGGCATTGACCCCATTGCGAGGCTCAACTCGCAGTACTTTCTTTCAGAGGAGCTCAGAGATTATCTCACTGACCTGGGGATTACATTCCTTACACAGGCTCAAAACCTGGATGTAAGTGGTATGGAGGGGACAGGTTGGTACTCTGCCACTGACCTGCTATTGGGGGGTGAATGGGCTACTCAGTGGTCTGCCTATGTAAAAGGTCTGTCACATGGGGGTATTAGGATTGGACATACTGAGGACAGGCTGTTATGGATGTTTGATGGGTAAGGTGACAGCAAAGAAAGCATATGAATTTATTGTCTCAAATCACAAAACTGTTTTGGAAAATGATATTATGATGAAGATTTGGTACTTTAATATTCCCCTTAAGATTTAGTGTTTTGTGTGGCTCACTTGCAATAAGAAAATTAATACTTGGGATATATTAAGCAAGAAAGGAATGATCGGACCTAATAGGTGCTGTCTCTATAAAGAGGAAGCTGAATCTGTTGAACACCTATTTGTTAGCTGTCATTTTCTGAAGGAGGTGATTAGTGGGCTCAACAGTATATTTGATGTGAACATACTATGGAATGCGCCTACCTTTTTGGAAAATCTCTCTATTTGGGTTTCAAATAGGGGTTCTTTACTATATCTGCCCCTTTTCTTTATATGGAATATTTGGAAGGCCAGGAACCGATTATGTTTTGATGATCAGAAACCTATTATGACTAGCCTGTTACATATTATTTTTGAGGAGGTAAATACCTTTAAGCCTCTGCTGAAGCACATGCCTAGAATTAGGAATATTGGGAAGTCTCCTACGTCTGTGTTTCCTATGATCTTTTTTGATGGAGCAGTTGCAAATAACATAGGTGGAGCGGGCTTTTGTATTTGGCTGAATGAACATCACCTTCTTGCTTGCAAACTTGGATGTGGCAGCTGCACTAATACTAGAGCAGAACTCTTAGCACTCTGGGCATCACTACGGGTCGCTAAGGATATTGGGTTGCCTTACCTACATATCTTTGGCGACTCCTCTGTGATTATAAACTGGGCAAAAAAGGAATCTACCCTGGACATGGTGAATCTTGAGGCTTGGTGCTTCAACCCCAGAATTCTCATGTCCTCATTTATTTGGGTGGATTTCAGTCATGTCTATAGGAAACATAACAAGAGGGCATATATCTTATCCAAGGAAGGATTGCACTTGGCTCCGGGTCATCTCTTACTTACTGAATCATTTGGAAATGAGATTATTGGGGTTGACTCATCTCAGCTATTTTAGAATATGCTCATTCTATTACGAATTTATCTCACATGATTCATTGAGTTACTATCAGGTATTGTTGAGCAAGCTACTACAGGATACAAGAGTCACCTTCTTTGCTTGGATCAGATTTCTGGGCTCTTGTTATTTTCTCTAGGGACATAGACGACTGATTCATACGGCTTTCTTATGAGAGGGATTTATTATAGTGATTCCCAGGTGCTTTGGGTACCCCTGTATTTCTGCGGTTTTTTGTTTTGTTTTGGAAGTATGTTTGTTGTATTTGGTATATATCACCTATTATTTATTGTGCTGTCACTTGGGACATTTCTGATATAACTGAAGATGTAAAAGATTCCTTTGATTCAATGAATACCAAGGAATGATTTTTTCGACTAAAAAAAAAGTTAATATGTGAACTCTTATTCACTCCTGATACTAGCATATATATACTTCACTACTTATACAAATAAATAAATATATATATATATATGTATGTATGTTTGAGTAGGCTTACCTTGAGGGGAAAATAAATTTACTGTGATAACTACAACTAATAACATTCGAATTCACTCACAAACAAAGACATTTAAATCTAAATAATCTTGACTACGGGGATTGCGTTTTTGCCATGTACCATCAGCCCACCGACTTAGGCGATGCCGTTTTATGGCCTTGTTTATTGTAAAAGCAGCCCACCGACTTAGGCGATGCCGTTTTATGGCCTTGTTTATTGTAAAAGCAGTGGAAGAAACTGTTCATTGATTTTGACTTCGGAACAAACATAGCGGAGGTATTCGAGAAATTGTCGATATGTTTGCCAAAAACATGGCATTTAACCGGTTGCATACTATTTAATGACATGGCAGTAAATTCAATAATGTTTGTCAAAAACATGGCATTTAACCGGTTGCATACCATTTAATGACACGGCAACGAACCAACCAAGCTGCCTGTTGCTCAAGCTGCTTGATACCATTTTGAGGTTGGAGAAAGTGAGCCGAGTGCGCTCTAACTGTAAAGTAGCCGTGATTCCTCACTGGTCCCATGCGCGCCATCCACGCCACGGCACGGCAGGGAAGTCACCTCCAACTTTGAAAAAATCTTCCTAACTCGTAGGCCCGACCGCCCGACACTGCATAGGCGCGCAATGTCCTCACGATATAAATGCACAGCTCGATTCTCTTTCTCACCCACATCTACAACCTCCTTGACATTAAAGAGCTCAGCTAGTTGGGTTGTATTTTCTCAAAAGAATTCAGAGCTTGTGTTTCTTGAATAGAGATGGCCTCCAACAAGCTGAACATACCTGCTGCAACCTCGCCTTCCTGCATATTTGCCCTCTTTATCATACTAATCTCCATTGCAGGGCATGGAGTACACAGTGCGTTCATCTTCATCTGTCACTCTCTGTATCATTTACTTCTTCTTTGTATATAAATAGTCATTGGATTCATAGAGCTCATCCACAAGTTACTAATTTAATTTAATATGTTGGGGTGATGTGCTGTATTTGTATTAATTTGTTCAGGCGCCATTATGACGTGCGAGGATCTGCCTGTGGAAGTCTGCGCTTTCTCGGTTTCTTCCTCTGGCAATAGATGTGTGCTCGAGAAGGCTCTAATGATGGACGGCACCATGCAATTTCAATGCCAGGTACAAACCTTAGATTTCACAACTAGCTAGATGCATAGATAATCCATTAGCGATGATCTTGATGTTCTTGAGAAAGACTAAAAGTAATCTTGATGATCTTGATATTCTTGAGAAAGACTAACAGTAATTGCATATAAAAACTATCAGTCGTCGGTTGTGATGGCTGAGAAATTGGTGGAATGGATCGAAAGCGAGGAGTGCATTAATGCCTGCGGCTTGGAACGGATGGCTGTGGGCTTGTCTACCGATTCTCTACTCGAACCGCAATTCAGTCGGAAGTTGTGCTCTTCCCAGTGCCGCGACAACTGCCCCAACATCGTTGATCTCTATGTCAATCTCGCTGCAGGAGAAGGTCGGTTCATCAGATCCTTCTTTCTCAGGCTCTCATGAATAATAAATCTTGATTATTTCGACAAGTGATCTGAGGTGAAGTGGTTATTGCAGGAATATCTTTACCGAGAATGTGCGAGTCTCAGAAAAGCAGATCTCGTATTCTGATCGAGGAATCTCTGTCAAGCTCTTCAAAGTCAAAACCAAGAAGCATCCATTCCGAGACATTTGAAGCCCAGGCACCGTATGGCAGCCACAATCTGGACTTGGGAGCTGTTCCTGCACCCGCACCCATCTAAGGTCAATTATCACATACAGTATTACTGATTAAAACTACTTGGGTTAAACTATTCTACAGAGATTCTAACATGTTGCAAGAAAATAATGGATTTTTTTGTCGTTGGCAGATCATTCTACAGATAGCTCTCCTTTATCGATGCCGAGTAAATTTGGAGTAAAGTAAGGAAAATTTATTATTCCGTTCCGAGATATCTGGAATCGGAATTAAAGAAAGCTTGAATGGTTTTTTAAGCTGGGTAGTCCAGAGTGAGCAATAAGCATACATGCATTAGAATAACTTGCAGCTTTCTACAAAAGAAGTTCCTATGTATACGAGTCTACAGTATATATATAGCCGTGGTTATGCGACCTTTAAAGTCTAAGTGCTGGGGTTGTTATATGCGAACTTCTTCTGGAACATGAGATTAGATTGTGTGTGTTTCTTGTATCTGTATGTTTGAATTCACTTTAGAGAGGGAAGATTCAAGGATGGATCTTGATGCTCCAAACAGTAAAAGACGCGTCCAATGATTGTCGATGAGTCGGTTATGTAGCACGAATTACGATAATAATATTCGAGACAACTTTTTCTTCTCGGAGTCGCCTAGTCGCCATTGAAAAATAATAATATAATTTTCTTTTTCACATCGGATTTGATGGCGATGGACTTTTTTTCAAATCCTTTCAAATTCTATTATCATTAATTTTCCATTTTAAAAATAAATTAAGATTTTAACTTTAAAATTAAATTATTAAATATTACATCAACAATAATGATAATTAAAAAAATATTAAATTTAAAATTACAAATATATTGTATATATTCAAAATTTATTATATAATTTTTATTGATATAAATATATAACATCAATACCATGAAGTTTATTTTCATTTATGAGAACGATGCAATTCATTATTATTTTTTAATCTTTTATTCAATATATAATATTTTAAATTAATTCATTAAATAATTAAAAATAATAATTATTATTAGAAAATAATAAACCACAAAACATCGCAAAATATAATATAAATATATATAACTTATTAAAATAATCTTAAAATATATTTAATGATACTCACACAATCTTGTATATGACAAATATTAGTTTACATTACATTTGCATTCCAAAAAGCTATAAAACTTAGTGAACAAATAAATTATTATATATTTTTCATTGATACATATATGTAACATCAATAATGTAAAAAACATCTTAAAATATATTCAATAAAACACAAAATTGCACGGTACAAATGTTGGTTTACAATGCATATTGTATTATTATTACAAAATAATTAATGTTCAATAGTTATATAAATAAATTATTATATATTTTTTATTACAAAGAGTTATTATTACAAAACTTAATGTAAAAAATAAATATTACATATTTTCTATTAATATGTATATGACACCAATAACATAATGTATAAAAAATTCAAAAAAATAATCCAATGAAACACAAAATAGCAAGGGACAAATATTGGTTCACATAATTAATGTAAAAAAATCATTATATGTTTTTCAATAGTTATATAAATAAATTATTATATGTTTTTTATTATAAAGAGTTATAGTTACAAAACTTAATGTAAAAAAAAATATTACATATTTTTTATTAATACATATATGACACTAATAACATAATGTAAAAAAAATTCAAAAAAATAATCCAACGAAACAAAAATAGCAAGGGACAAATATTGGTTCACAACGTACGTTGCATTATCATTACAAATGTTGGTTTACAATGTATATTGCATTATCATTATAAAAAGTTATAGCTAAAACCTAATGTACAAAAGAAATTATTATATATTGTTTATTAATACAAATATGTAACATCAATAATTTAATGCATTTTTAAGTAATATTAATTTTAATTTTATTATATAATTAGTTATTAATTTTAATTTATTTATTTAATATATATTATTCAATTACTTAAATTAACTTATTAAACTATACAAAATATATTTAAAAATAAAAATATTATTACATAGTAAAACAATACGCTTGAAAACATCTCAAAAAAATATACAAACAATTAAAAATAATCTAAATATATATACAAACCAATAAAATCATCTTAAGATCATATCCAATAACACAAAATTGCTACATGTAACATCCCTTAAATTTAGTAAATAATTTTTATTTTATTTTATTTCTATGATGTTATAATTTTTATCTCATAGTCCTTAGTGGTAAAAGTCATATGTTTATTTTATTATTAGTTTTCTTTACTCTATATAAGTGTCGTCAAACATATTTGTGACATAAAACTCTGACTTAAAAGGTACTATTTGAGTTTATCAGTTTGTCGTTGTCTTATGTTTGTGTAACACCTTGGTTTTGACCCCATGGTATTGAATTGCATATGATGTAAATAACGTTAATAAATCGTGGTGTGGAGTTCAAGGCAAAGGCCCCACCATGGATTTAGTATATTATGTTTTAGCAATTAAAATCGATGCCGATGGTCTATGTGCTAGCCATGCACAATATGTTTTGAGACATCATGTAACTATGCAATTAATAAAAATACCATGACTAGCTATGCGTCGTAACGTTAAAGAGATGGGGGCATGATTTCACAAGGAATAGGGAGGGGGAAATAATCAAACCCTTGAGCCAATGGGGAAAAGTCAAGTGTCAAGGGGAAAATCCATCAAGTTGTCAACCACCCATTTTGTCCTTTTGTGCCCAGCCATTAGAAGTGGTTGGGGAAGTTATTTCCTTGGGATGAGAAAGGTATGGAGGTCAAATTCGAAATTAGGAAGCCACCCATTTTTGGAAAACAAGTTTTTGACTTGTGGGGCAAGTAAATGCTTGGAAATGCATTCCCAAGCCATGATTCGCCCATGACTTTCATTTTCACCCATCCTCATGGAGTTTTGGCTCTCTCACGCAACAGGAAGGTGACTGAGCTCTCTCCCTTACGATTTGATGTTGTTTCTTCACTTCTCCATGCCATAGTTAATTTTCTGTGTTGTTGGGAGAATGGGAATAAAGGATCCACGATTTTGGGGTTTGAGAGGGCCATTTTTTCCATTGTGAGCAAGCTGGGAGCTTCCCTCGTGTTTTTTTGCATTTTTCTTATTTTCTCCAAGCTGGGAAACTCGTTTTTGGGTTGCACGGTGAATTGGAGAAGAGCCCCACAATTTTTGGGTGGTTATTGAGTCCGTTTTTTCCAAGTGAAACCCATAGAAGTTTCTGAAAATCGAATTGATGTCGGAGGGATGTTTTCCCCATTTTATTGGGATGTTTGTGGTTGCAAATTTCGTTTTTGGTAATGCCTAGCAGATGGGAGAATAGATCCACGATCTGAGGGCTTGATGAGGCTGTTTTTACCTCTGTGAAGCCTAAGAATGTTTCCTGAAAATGTATTTGCTCATGCAGGGTGTTTTCGCCTCAGCCATTTCATTTTGGTTTTCCATAAACATTTTGTTCATATCCAACAGTTGTGTGTGGTTGTGTTTTATTAATTGGTTGATTGTGTGTTTGATGCAAAGTGTGGCTTGGCTAAGCAAGTCCAAGGATCCCTTATGTTGGGTTGTTTCCTTAATAGTCGTGGAACCTAGTTGTTCGTTGGCTTGGCAGGACAGTCTGTGAAACCCAACTGTGTGTTGGATTGACTGTGGATGTATGGTTTTGGTTATGCGTAAGCCTGTTGTTTCCTAGTGCCTTGTGGAATCATGCCAAGCTCGAGGGTGGCAGTGATGCTGAGAGATTGATGAGCACACTGGCCTATGGTTGGGTGGAACGTTGCAGCGACATAGCTAGTTGTGGGCCAGCTTCTTTTCAAGATAAGTATTCTTGTGCCTAATCTCTGCAAACTATTTGTTTTATGAATTAATCTGAACATGTTGAATGTTTGAATGAACAAATTTTGCTTTCGCTGTAGAATGCACCATGCAGCTGTATATGTTTATGTTCAATGCATTTTATTTATTATGTTTATGTTCATGGGGCTATTTAGCCCATTTGACAGCAGCAGTGCATAGTCGCATCCCCTCCATCATCGGGATGAGGGGTGGGGATGAGTCAAAGTATTACTTAGTCATCACGACTAATGCATGAATCCTCCATGTCACTATACGCAGGTTCTGAGGTACCTTGACACTACAGTTTAAGGACAACAAAGGGTTTAAGATGTCATAAGCAGCAGCGACAAAAAAGATTAAAACTAAGGTTTGGACAAGTATTTTATTCCTAAAACTTTTTCAAAGATCGAATGCCATACTATAATGCAACTATTCTAAAATATTACAATGGTTACTAAAAAACCCACTTTACATCATAGGTTGAAGATATAATACCAGCAGTATACCTTATAACAAAAATAATCTTATTCTAAAGTCCTGTATGGTAATTTATGAAACACATTTAGGTTTGAGAATCGATGCAAAGATTTGACCGTCGGCTCTAAAGTCGATTTTGGGCTTTACTATGTGAGTACAGGTTGGAGATTTGGTTTTAAAACAATCCATAAGACTTTAGTATGTTCTCCAGCTTTTTGATCAAAAATCTTGATGCGAAACACTAAGGGGTTTATTGCTCCTCGACAGTTGTGCCAATCACCACGATGGGGTTTTGTATTGATTTCTTTGTTCTTCCCATTTTACCCTCGGTTCGTGGGTTCTTGAATCTGCAAAACTTCTCCCATAGTGAATAGAGATGGAGGAGCCTTAAACTCGGCCTTCCAAGTTGGTTTGTTCCCGAAACAGGTTCACTATCCTTGCTCCGGCGATACTCTTAAGTCTCTGGTTCCATTCACAACCTGGTAAGATTTTTTCTGCATTTTAGTTGTAAAAACTCTTGATTTGTAAAAGACTCTTTTTATGAAATACCAATTCTCTTCATAACTGTAAATGCAGGTACATTTTCTATGTGCCAGGGTTCTTGGTTTGATATCGGTTAACAAGAGATTACCACCGGTAAGAACTATCGCCTTACCTTCTGCGGTTCGATGGGTGATTCGTATGTGTTTTGTTCCAAACCTGGGACTTCTAAGCCTGATTGTTGATAAAAGATTAATTGGTACCTTCTGATTTTGATATGTAATGAAATCGCGCGGCAAGAGGAGTTACAGTGGTTCTACTACTTCTATGGAAGTTCTAAATTGTAAAATATTGTTCTGCTACCAGTTTTGTTAATGAGAAACGAACTACACACTCTCTCTTTTGCCTGCGTATGTAAAATACGCACTAATAGGTTTTCTGTCTCAATAGTAATCTTGTAAGGAGTTTATAAGGTTTCAGCCATAAGGATTTTATACTGCCTGTCTATTTTTTTGTTGGAAGATATAATTTAAAAACATATCCGACTTCAGTTGTTTTCCTTTAGTATTGTATGATTTGTTCTACAGGAAACCCATGAGGATTTACTAATACATTATTTATAACACTATAATTTTTTTGGGATAAATATTTTGTGACAGAGGATACTCTGCATTTGTCTGTTTATGAGACAATCATAAAAGTTTACTTGAACTCGTTACTGTAAGGAGAAAAATCCTTTTCGAACCACAATTCATAGGGGTGTCTAGGTTCCCCCTTAATTAGGGTGTGAGTGGGAAGCCCTTGAAGAAAAAGTTTCTAAACCCTTCTAGTGTATTTCGGTTCCTTTTGGAACCTCATATGTATTGTATAAAAGGGAAGTGACCGTTGACATTGTATCACAAGAGAAGAAAGCATCATACACTTCTTCCTTTTTAGTAAAAGATTGAAGTTGTCATTTCCCCATGGTTTTACTTGCACAAACAAGCTTTCCACATAAACGTTGTGTTCTATTGTTATTGTGGTTTGCTTCTATTTTTTTTAATTTTTCTTACATATGGTATCAAAGCTTGAAAAAATTATAGGCATATGGTTTTTTGCAAGTGGTAACTACAACAATCACATGAGGTTTAAATAAGTTCAAGGATGAGAAGTTTGATGGAAATAATTTCTCCCTATACAAAATGAAGGTGAAAGATTTGTTGGTTCAAAATGACCAAGCCCTAGCTTTGAAAGGGGTTACAAAAAAAGTGACATCACAAATGAGGGGTGGATAAAGATGGACAAAAATGTGGTTTCTACCATTCGTATTTTCCTAGTAGACTCTATCTTGTTTAATGTTGTTGAAGAAAAGATTGTGAAATCCCTTTCAATGAAACGTGGGAAGTTGTATGAAACTAAATCGATAACAAATAAGGTTTTCCTAAAAGAGAATCTTTATCTTTGAGGATGAAAGAGGGTTCAATTGTGGCAGATCATTTGAGTGAGTTTGATACCTATATCAATAAACTAGTCTTGGTTGGTATAAAGGTGGAGGTTGAGGACATAGAAATCATTTTACTTCATTCCCTCCTGAATACTTGGGATCAATTGGTCATGAACTCACCAATTCATCATCAAGAAATCTTAAATTTCATGATGTTGTAGTTGCTTTGCTGGGAGAATATTTGAGGCAAAAATAATTTTTGGATCCCTCTACTAGTTAATCCTTATCTGTGAGAGGTTGATCTAGAGAAATGGGTCAACAAGGTAGATCATATTCCAGATATAAGTGTGTTATACCCAAATCCTGTCACCAACATGTGATAAGACCTCTAACACCTCTGTTTTCCTTCAATCCCAAACAATGAAGTGAAAACAGTGCTTTGGATGTTGATTCTACATACAAAACTCTAGCACTGCTCTTACCCTTAAGTTGATAAGCGATACCTTATACATCACCGCCTGATTCATTTAGAAGACAGGCGGTGCCACCACCTTTAACCTTTGTCTTTGGCACGGTTCTCATCTTGCACCACTTTGTCATAAGGGAGTATAAGCAATGCCCTTGGTAAAAAGTGAAAAAAGGAGGTTTCATGAAGCTTATAGAACAAAAGCTTCATGGCTAGCCTTATCCCTACTCACCTAGGTCAGTTAAGCTCGAGATCCATGCTTTGGGGATCTCATGGCCACCTCACCCACCTATTTCTCAACCATTCCTATCCCTTTGAGCCTTATAAAACTAAGCTCATACTCCATGGTTGAGGGGAGAAGAAAATAGTAAAGTTATGTTGTTGAATTAACATCCTAGCCTAATCCATTAGAGAGCATAGAGGAGCAAGTTGGAGCTATCGGGGATGAGATGTTAGTCTTATGAAGGAGTGTATCGATGCTAAGGAAAAAAGGTTGTAAACTCATTCATTCATCTATTAATGCAAAGTTGGTTCCTTTCCCATATATCTGTTGTGTTATAATCTCACATGTGTATTATTAGATTCCTTAGCCACTGATATAGATCTATGAATAGTTTTCTGGTATTTTTGATGTTGTTGTGTGTTTGATGTGTTTATGCAGGTCTTCCATCAGAGATCTTATTCTAGGCATTCATAGATTCTGGATTTGAACCATTCAGACCAGAGGAACAACTTCTATCTATAGAAGGTGTGATATTCTTGATAACAAAGTGCAAAGGATGCAAGATGAAATGAAAGTGTAGGATTTGTAGGAAAGCAGGGTGCTCGAGGAAGAATTGCTGGCATTTGGAGAAGGAAAAAGGGATGGGAAGCCACATCAACTGAGGATAGCACTATAGATTCAAAAGAAACAATAACATGTGAGACTTTATGTCTTAGTAATATCATATCTCTTTTATATGCTTCGGTTTTGGACTCAAATGCATATTTCCACATGTCTCCACATAGAGACGCGTTTGTCAAATATTGTCCCTATAAGGGCAGGATGGTTTACTTGGGTGATGATCATCCTCTAGAATTTGTGGGAAGATGGATATTAGGATCATGCTAGAGGATGGGAGAGAAAGGAAGTTGTGTGATGTACGAAATGTACCAAATCTATATAAGAATTTGCTCTCAATCAATATGATGAATAAACTAGGGTAATCTAGTAACTTTTACAATAATCATTGCAATATTACCAAAGGAGACATAGTGGTAGAAAAATGAGAATCTAATGGTACCTTGTATTGTTTGTCCAATGATACTACGACAAATCATGCAATAATAGAAGAGTTGGGGAATGTTTTTGGATGCAATGATGTTGTGGCATCGACAAATTGTATATATGAGTGAAAAAGGTTTGAAAAATATGCATGATTGAAGTATTATTTTTGGGATTAAGAATTGTATTTATACTTCTGTGAGCATTGTATTTTTGGTAAATAAAATATCGTTAGGTTTACTGCCAACTCTAGTAAAAGTTCAGATCTCTTACAACATTTTCATTATGATATTTTTGAAGCAATCCCCACTCTTTCTATAAATGGTGCTAGATATTTTCTAACTTTAATAACTCTAGAAGAATGTGGGTTTGCTTTCTGGAAAATAAGTCAGAAGCCTTTGAAATATTTAAGGATTTTAAGGAACATGTAGAGAAAAGTTTGGGTGATTTAGTTCTATGTTTTAGATCAGATAATGGAAGAGAGTATTTCTCCATGGATTTTGATAAATTTTGTATTTAGGAAGGAATTAAACACCAAAATAATGCTTCAAATACTTCACAAAAAAAATGGTGCGTATGAGCAAATGAATAACAAAATCATGAATGTGTGATAAGCATGCTTAAAACACCTAGACTGTATAACAGATTTTGGGTAGAGGCTATTAATACAACTTCTTATATTATAAACATATTACATCACCTACAACTATGTTGGATGGACAAATTCTAGAGTAGACATGGTGTGGTAAGATAATTGATTATTCTTATTTGCATATATTTGGGTGTGATACATTTTCTCATGTGCTTAAAGAAAATGAGTCTAAGCTTGACCCAAAGTCAAGGAAATATGTTTTTCTCGGTTATGATAATACAGTGAAGGGGAATAGACTATGGGATCCTATTGGCCACAAGGTAATTGTTAGTTGGGATGTTATTTTTATGAAAAATTCATGCAAAGAAAAGAGTTACAATAGACACCTCAAATTGTACTTGTTGAAGAAGAAATGAGTGAAGGTGAAAATGAAGCTTCTGACCAGCATGAAGAACATCAATTTCAACAAACAAAACCCAAAATATCTACATGTCCCAGAAGACATCTAGAAATGTATTCTCCTAATTTTCACTTTTCTTTTTCTTTGTTAATTGATGACAGTGAACGTAGTTAATTTCAAGAAGCTAGATAATTTGAGAATGCAGATAAATGGAGGAAATCCATTGATGAACAAATGAAATTAGTACACAAGAATGAAATGTGGGAACTTACGAATTTCCCACCAGGAAGAAAGATTATTGGAAACAAGTGTTTGTATAAAGTAAAAAAGAGAAATAATGGGTTTCTGGAATGTTATAAAGCTCACTTGGTGGCAAAAGAATATGTGAAAGAGTTGAGTATGGATTTTAATGAACTCATCTCTCCAATTGTGAAGATATATAACAACTGTAAGGGTTGTACATGCACTTGTAGCAACACAAGATTTAGAGTTGGATCAACTGGATGTAAAAAATGCTTTCCTACATGGTGATCTCGAGGAAGAAATTTATATGGATCAACCTAAGGGATATTAAGAAACAGGCAAAGAGAATTGGTTTGCAAAATCAAGAAATATATGTATGGATTGAAATAGGGACCAAGGATTTGGTACATGAAATTTGACACCCTCATGAAGAGACAAGGTTGCAATGAAAGTGAAGCTAACCATTATGCATATTATAAGAGGTTTGGTGATGGCAGTTTTATTACATCTTTTGATGTATGTTGGTGATATGTTGGTTGTAGGCCCTATTATGAATAAAATAATTAATTTTAAGTCTTAGTTGCTTAGGACATTTGAAATAAAGGATTTAGGAGTAGAAAACCAAATTCTAGGGATGAAGATACACACGGACAGAACAGGTAGGGAGATTTGGTTAAGTGAAAATTCATATATAGAAAAGATTCTACAATGATTCAATATGAATAATGCAAAAACAATTAGAACCCCACTTCCTACACACTTCAAGTTGTCTTTTAAATAGTGTCCTAGCACATAAGTAGAGAAGGAAAGCATGTCTCATGTACCATATTATGGAGTGTCATGTTTTCCATGGTGAGCATCAAACTATATATTTACCAAGAAGTTGGAGTTTTTAATTGGTTCATGGAAAATATTCGTAAGGAGAATTGGAATTCCCAGAACTAGAATATTAGATAATTAAGGGGAACTATATATTTTGTTATTTTCTAGATCTGACAAATTTACAAATGAAGGGTTTTACAAATTCTAATTTTGGTGGAGGCATAGATGGACGGAATTCTAATACTGGATTTACCACTATGTTTGTTGGCAGAGCTGTAAGTTGGACATTTACGTTGTAGCTAGTGGTAGCCTTATCAACCTCAGAATCAGAATATGTGGCAACAACTGAGAATCGAGGCTAGTAAATAAGAAATATGGCTAGAGATATTGATGGATGAATTCAAGATAATGCAGGGGAAGATTACTTCGCATTGTGGCAATCAAAGTGTTATTCACTTTTTTAAGAATCCAACATTTCATGATCTTAAGAAACAAATTGATTTTAAGTACCTTTTCATAAGGAGAGTGGTGGAAGAAGGTAGGATCTCGACGAAGAAAATCAATACTGATGAGAATATTGTAGATATGCTTATAAATCTAGTTAGAACAAAGAATTTTGACTTATAGAAAATTTCTCTAGGATTGCTGAAATGTGATGAAGGCAACAATGAGCAATGGCAGGTGAGTGGAAAACATAGACAAGGAACTTCATATGTAGAAATTTCAAGAGGGAGGATGTTAGGAGGTGAAGTCAATATCCAAATTTTCAACATTTTCCTGTAGAGTGGTACATGATTATCCCTCTATATGATTCATATGTGTCGGGTATGTTGGGGGGGTCAATCAAGTCCCCTTTTCCTAAGGGCGTGGGAAAGAATCCCTTGAAGTGAAAGTTTATAGACCCTTTTAGTGTCTTTTGGTTCCTTCTAGAACCCTCATACGTATTATATAAAAGGGAGGTGACCCCCAGCATTGTCTCACAAGAGAAGAAATCATTGTAAGTTTTTCCTAAGAAATAATAAAATATCTATGTTTTCATTGCCCCGTGGTTTTACCTACACACAATAGGGTTTCCACATAAATCTTGTGTTCTATTGTTATTGTTGTTTGATTATGGATTTTTTTATATTTTTCTAATAGTGATCCCATCTATGATGAGAAGGGATTTCATGTCATATTCAATACACATACAATGGGAAATGAAGGTAAAATGTGTGATGAGTACATGAAAAAGGGGAGAATTTATGACCCACTCCTTGATCCTTTCCTTTGTACAAATTTCCACGCTTCTTGAATTCATGAAATGCATAGATAACATTGTCTTTCAAGCTTAAGGAATGAATACTATCTCGAAGTGACCCATTTTTTCATAGAAAACACTTTTATTTAAATATGCATCCCAGTTTGTCATTTCATTGGCCTCTGAGTTGCATGAATGCATAATGTGTAAAAAATATGTCCTTTCAAAATTAGTTGTTATCCCTTTAATTCATTGAACCATTCTAAATAATATTGTTCTACTTCTTAGTTAAGTCCTTCTCACTTGATCAATGATGATTCCAGAATATCCATAGATCATGGCATTCTTAACATTTTGATCAAAGAGTATGACCAATCCAAGATACAATACATACACATTTTCTTCACTATTTGTCATTACTTTGAGTCACAATGCAATGCTACTTCTTATTTTCCTCCAAGGATTAAGATCGCTAGATTCCATCCCTTCCCCCCATCGCCTCCCTCCCTTAACATAATAGAAGTATTACCAGCATAATGCACATAGTGATTGTGTAATCTTTGTAAATGAGTATTTTTCCACCACTTCTCTACCCAATAATAGGAATTCATTGTGGACATCCTCACTGAGTTTTTATGAGGTGACGCCAAGGATTTTATTATTAGTTTCTCTCTCAAAACACGTTATCTAATCTAGATGAAAAAATATGTGGGACAATGTACCTATTGAAATTATCACAACATAATAATAACTATATTTCCTTTATCTTATTGTAACATACACAACCATAGAGAACACACCAAGGTCAGGTAACTGGGATCTTTAACAAAGGGGATGGCTAAATCTAAGCGAAGCATAGTGGAATAATACTCTTTAAGGTCAGGCTAACATGAAAACAAATTAAAACTTCTAAAACATTCAACCATTAAGGAATATTTCCCTTCCAATGCAACTTAGTTCCCCATCTACATGCAATGCAGTGTCATGACATAAGAATACATTCATACTAGAGCCTCTTCACATGTTGACTAATTGTCATTACACCTATGGGAAGCCTCTCATATCCATCTAATCAACTAAATATACCGGACTTACATGATTTCATGGAACTCAATTTACGATAGTAAACATTCAACATTTCAACATTATAAGGAGACAGAGTTTAAAAGTCTAAACATAGTAGGTTTTATAGAAATAAATTCAGACTTCCAATCCCCTCTCAGATATGATTCGCTATGTCCATACTCATTCATATGGTCTTCACTAAATATCATTCTATCCCATGAACATAATTCCACAAAAGACTAGCTTCTAACATCACAGTAAAATCAACATTATTATCTTTCCTTAAATCATATTTATACATTAATGCATGTCGTATTTAATACATGAAATTACCAGTCTATAAAACCATGTGGGACTTGATATGGTACGACCATATATATCCATATGGACAATCCAAATATAATACCCATAAATTTTCACAATCCATAAGCAAATATCCTCCTAAAACACCCATTAAATCAACAATCTACTCTACCTCAAATAAAATATTTATAACACTACTTTAGATCATATTTATCCTTATTAAATGACAACAATAAATCCCATGGATGATCTGATCTAGAACATCCATACACAACAATATGTCTGTTCTAAAATCAGAGCTCCTAAAAATCATAAATTATATAAACAAACTAGTTACTAACCACTAGCCTAACACATCGACATACCTCTTCCGTTAGACGCCAATTTATCAACATTGGGTTAGCCATTCACCGTGAGAATATATACAATTTATAAACATACACTGACATAGATATATTAACCTCCATGGGAACATGTACTACAACATACATAAAGAGTATAAATATCATAAAATACTTATCTTTTATAGGGTGCAATAGGCATCAACCAAACCATTTTCCTCCTAACCTTAGACACTCGCAAGCCGCATATACTTGTGCAAGTCACCCCTTAGCTAAGGTATTGGAATTCACATGGTCAGTGAATATTATAACTTGATATCTAAGGATAAAACTCAGTCTCACAACCCGAGTGACACAAACACAATAATTTCTTCCATAGGGTTTCCCCCCTCCCCACCCACTTACTCCTCCACCCAAATACCAGGTGAAATGGTAATCCCTTCACCTTCTATGTCCCTCAAGACATCACCATTTTTACCATAAGTATTTTTGTGTAGGTCTAGGATAGAGAAAAGAAGTAGAAACCATGGAACTATAAAACTCAATCCCTCACCACCTTCTTACTGCTCCACCCCATTACCAGGTGAAATGGTAATCCTTTCACCTCCTAGGTCCCTCAAGACAAAACCATTCACCATCAAGATTTATGTACACGATCAAAATAGAATGAAGCAGTGGACACAGAGGAAATATACTAAAGTTGATCAAGCTTGGTCAAAACACAAACATCATCCCTATGCTCCAAGTACATAGTTCACACACATAGCAGAGCATGTAACGAACATAAAATATATAAATATTAAAAATAATATTAATCGATAATTATTAATTAATAATTAATAATTATCAAAGAGTCATGACTGTAGGTTGGAAAGTCACGAATGGACATATATAAGTCTGACCATTGTAAATCAATAATCATCAATTCATATTCTATCATCAATTTAATATATTATTATGGCTTATCTCATTTACCAAGTTTTCTGGTAATATTATTTCTACAAGCGAATAAATATTCGTTTCAGTGGTATCAGAGCTAGCCCTTTCTCAGGCTTGTGCTTATTCTGACTTTTAGCCAAAATTTCAGATTTTATCTGAGTAATTTCAGAGTTTCTCTGTACACTTGGTCTTTGACCAGTCTTGGCTTCTGGCCATTTCCAGATCTCAAATTAACCAAAAAAAATATATATATTCTTTGAAGAAATATCCGCTGCAAATCTCAAGAATACTGCTGCCATACCCAGCTCCGTCTGCCATCCACGTTCTCCACCATCCTGTGCAGCTTCTCCACGCGCTGCCTCCCACCTCCACACCATCGCCTTCCATCCTTACGCTCCACGCTCCCATTGCTTCTCCTCAACTCCGTCGCGCCTCCTCCTTTCCCCATGCCTCCATCCACATCATCCTTCCCCTTCCACCTGCACTCCATATCGACCCACCTCTGCCTGCTCGCCCATTTCTCCATCGCCTGCCTCACTACGTGTCTCCTCACTCGCATACTCCTCAATTACGCACTGAACCCTGCGCACTCCTCAACCTGTGCACCCATTCTTGTCAACATTCGACCATCGCCACCAAACTCCACCCTTCCCATTCAGTGTTCTCCCCCTCCGCGATCTCCAAAGCTATCGCTGATTTCGAGTACAAAGTATCGTCAATAAATATAACAGAGCCGCCATTACAAAAAAAGGTTGGGTACACTGTAAATTATAAGTGCAGTCAACATAATTTATTTTGGTGTCAATCCCGATAATAAAGTGTCACAACCAAAGCGGCACCATATAGTGTGAAGTTGTTGGTCTCTTTAAACAATTTTCATCATTTTCCATCATATAATTCGTGATCATATAAGTGACTAGGAAGGTTATTAGTATAAAACCTTTTTTTTTTTTCACCAGCAAATATCTCTGCATCATAGATGCAAGATAGACCACTTTACGGGAATGGACACCCTGACCTGTGGGGGATAGTTTCCCTTTTCTTTACCACATTTAGCCAATTGAGCCACTCAATAGGGTCTTATTAGTATAAAACCTTACTCTTAAAGTACATCCAAGTAGAATAAATTAACATAAAAAGGATAAAGTATAAAGTGGATAGTAAAAAATACATCAAGTATTTTAAAAAAATAAAATTATAATATATATAATCAAGTCAAAAGAGATATATATATAAAAAAAAAAACAATAATAATATTAATTAAATAATTAATATTTATTATTTAAAAAGAGAGAGAGAGAGATCTTTTAGCATTGAAGAAGCGAGAGAAAAAGGTTATTTAACTTATATATATAAGTCAAAGAAGTCAAGTCAACAAGACCGTCTATCATTGAAGAAAAAACCAAAATCAAGGAAGATTAGTAGTTGACAAAGAGTCAAAACGTTAAAGGAAGACTCGTCAAGAAATCGATAGCCATCTATCATTAAAGAAGTCAGAGACCATGGAATTGGGTTTGCAAGTACAAATAGAGAAATTAGAAGCCAAGTTAAAGCATTATCGAAAAGAGAATGAAGAATTACGACACACAAATACGAAATCGGAAATGTTGATTAAATTACATCATATGCAAAAAGAGCGCAAGGAACAAATAATTTCTGACCAGAACAATCATATAGAAAAATTGTATGCTCAAATTAAGAAATTAAAAGACGAAAGTGATGCCCAAATTAAGAAATTAAAAGACGAAAGTGATTTCAATCAGAGACTAACAAATCAAGATATAAAGAAAGAAATAAGTGATTACGAAGTAGAAACAATCCGCTTGAACAAAATCGTTAACAACAAGGATGAAGAACTGAGGCACATACGATGGAAATTAACAGATCAAGAATCAGTGGTCGACCAGTATCGACAACAGATAAAAGTTCTTCAACAACAAAATAGCGACTCTAAAAAAGAACACAAGCTAGAGATCGCAAAGAGTAATAAAATAATATCCAACAATTATGAAGAAATTTTCAGATTAAGAAATCACAACAAAACCCTGATTACAAAAATCAAAAAATTGAAAAACAACAGCAAGAGGGAACAATCCGGTGAAGACATCGAAGGAAAATTACTAGAAAAACAAGAAGAAAACCAGTGTTTAATTAATAGTAATCATGAACTACATAACCAAATCAAGGAGCTAGAAATTGAAAAAAAATTGCAAGAGAAAAGAATCGAAAGGATTCCAATTCATGAACAATCTACTAGAGAACCAAGAAGCACAATCCAGAAAAATGCATCCAAAATCGAAGAAGTGAAGATAGTTCCCGTCACAGTCCAAAGGAAAGAAGAACAAACGAAACCTATACCTTACAGACATCCTAATTATAATTGTCATTTTGACCAACGACAGGGTCAAAATGAATATTCACAGAAGACTTATGTGGATATGCGAAAATATCGACATACTAAGCAATAATCGAGACAGATCGTTCCACAAAAAGATCTCAGAGCTCCGATAAAAATAGATCTAGGATGGACCACAGGAGATGCTATGCGACAATTCTCTTGGGGAATCCGTAATTCGTATCGGCTCATCTCCTCAAATGTCGCAAATACA
Source organism: Pseudotsuga menziesii (assembly GCA_001517045.1). Lineage (NCBI taxonomy): Eukaryota > Viridiplantae > Streptophyta > Pinopsida > Pinales > Pinaceae > Pseudotsuga > Pseudotsuga menziesii. The sequence goes on along the minus strand of LPNX010818411.1, from coordinate 145,477 downwards.
AAATGGAAAGAATTCCGAGATGACAAGTTAAAATAAATCAGACATAAATGTCAAATACATATTTGAGGACAAAGATTCTCTTAAGGGGAAGGCAATGTAATGAACATAAAATATATAAATATTAAAAATAATATTAATCGATAATTATTAATTAATAATTAATAATTATCAAAGAGTCATGACTGTAGGTTGGAAAGTCACGAATGGACATATATAAGTCCGACCATTGTAAATCAATAATCATCAATTCATATTCTATCATCAATTTAATATATTATTATGGCTTATCTCATTTACCAAGTTTTCTGGTAATATTATTTCTACAAGCGAATAAATATTCGTTTCAGAGCATGTGTGGGCTCTAGATTTCACAACCTTACCCAACTCTCAGAAATCATGTCATGAACAAATTACCTCCCCTCAATGAATGAAGGAATGAATAATCAAGAATATAAGCAATTTGAATCCCTCTCCTCATGTATTCGAATTGAAGGAGACCAATCTTTCCAATGTATCACTAAACTCTCCTTACATGATCCCTATTCCCTACAAGAGACTTGGTGTAAAAATGCATGCACGGTATCATGCCAAACTCTCCTTTGTCATTCACATTCTTGTTAGGGCCACTCTCTACACTAACCAACAAAATCAACCCTAAGAGAATTAGTGACCTCCTGATCAATTCGTATCCTTTTAGTCTAATTCAAATTTCCTCCAAGATATTGACTATAGACCACTGAGAAACAACTCTAAATCACATAGTGCTCCTCAATACCATTGATTGACCTATTCAATTTCTCAATAGAGTAACTTTAGTCCATTGATATTGACTCTAAGCCATTGAAAAACACACTCCTAGTCATTTTCTAACTTGAGTTTGTCAACACTGACTCAAACCCCCATAAATTACTCCCCTTGCATGAAGGTAACTCGAAGTCTACCTACTGACTTGAATTTTCCCAAATTCAATTCCATGCACTCATTATAATTCAAATCAACAAAAAATGCTCACATTAACTAAGGATGAATAGAATTCACCTCATCAACTAAATACCACTGACTTTAGACACGAATTAATTGAGGACAACTCCTAATTAACCATACTGAATCCAACTGATTTATAACTACTCCAGTTCACTGAAGTACTAGGGTGCATGGTGCATCTTGCATGCCAATGCATGGTGCATGGTATATGGTTGCATGGGTGCATGCAAAACATTAATTAGACATATTAGGACCACCATGGTCTAATAACATCTAAATTAGGAATACTAGATTACGGTTAAGGGGAGCCACAATTCCCAGCCCCAATCCCTTCACATGTGGAACCCAAGACACCCCAACAATGTTGTTGTCTATTTTGAGCCATTATTTAGTTATAGATAAGTATAATAATAGTAATATAATAATAAGAAATATCAATAGTCCATAGTCCGGGCACCCAGTGCCACTAATAATCAAATAACAACATTACACATGCTCACCGCTTGTCACCAGGGCATTACACACAGTAACTATGTCATGGAAATAAAAATGACCAAATGACATAAATAAAAATTAAATAAGATAACACCATTCACAATCGGCATAAATAGTGTATTGAATATCAACTTTGAATTTTAATTGTAGAAATAAGTGTGTACAATAGTGATAATTATTGGCATGAAGTTGTCAATAACAAATAACAACCATCAATTGATATACAATTCTACTCTAGAACACCAACCCAATACCAAATAACAACCATAATTAATTGATATCCAATTGTACTCCAACACAATCCCAAATACATTATAAGAGTGCCATATAAATAACAAATTATTTAGAGAATACAAAATGTTTCACATCCATCTATTCATATCTCATGATATATATTAGTCTACTAGTGTTGTGGATATGAAGATACAACTTATAAGATTCAATGATAGAGTCTAATAAACCTATTTAAGAAAGACAATGCAAACAAAATCCTAAAACATAAAGAAGAAAATGGCATGCATGTGCACACACTACATGTGTGCGTGCACACACACACAAATATTTGCCTTAGAAACCATTGACTAGGAAAACAAGCAAATTGAGAATCACACCTCTTTCTCATTTTATTAACAAAAATGTTTATAATAGAAAATATAGAAACTGTGCAACATTATTCAATCATAGTTTGTTAAGCAATATTAGATTACAATAGGTATAGAACCACAGTGATGAAATGGATAAAAAACAATAAATACACCTATAATGGTCCCCATCAAATAAGGAGAAAAACACTTTCCTTGATGGGATCCCACCCGTAAAACCCCCTAGGTAAAAAACATGTGAATGTGTAGAATCTATACTTTAAATGAAAACACACATCAAAGAATCTTCCACTTGTTTAATACTCAGCATTAGGGGTGGAATAGTTACAAAATTATTTTATTTAGGGTATCCAAGCCTATTGGCTCACCATGTCAATAAAATTTCTCACTACTCACAAACTTCATGAACGAATCTACAACATTTTTTAATGTATCTAATTTCTCTAACAACACTTTCTAGTCTTCAACCATACCTCTAATAAAACGATATTACATTGCAATATGCTATGTGTTATAATAATACACAATGTCCTTTGCTAGAAATATCACACATTGACTATCATCATATATCCTTACATTCTTTGTAGGATCCCAAAAAATTAAACACAATCTTTGTAACCATATTGATTCCTTACTCACATGAGTGACTTATGCACACTTAACTTTTATAATTGGGAGTGCAACTATAGAACGACCCTTTACCATTTAGTCAACTTATCCACTGGACAAATTAAACATGTAATTAATTGTGTGTCTTCAATGATCAAGATCTCCAATCTAGTCTACATCAACAAATCCTTATACATACAATACTATGTTTGATCCAATCCTTCCTTGGTATAGTATTGCATAGTTTTATGTGCAACAAAAATATTTAAAAACCCTCTTTATAGCAATCAAATGTTTCTTCTAGGGTTTTGACATATATCAGCTTGAAACTCCATTGCATGAGAAATGTCCAATATAGCATACATCATAATTCGAACAATACTTGCATAAGGAACACAAATCTTGTCTTATTCCTCTTCTTGTGTCCTTAAATATTGTTCTATAAATAAATTTACACCCACAGAAATAAAAGTCTTAAATGGTTTAAATTCCTACATCTTAAACCTCTTTAATTTTATCTCAACATATTGACCCTTATTCGACCAATGTTTTATGTTTTAAATGATCCCTCTTAATTTTCATGCCCCCCAAAAAAGTTGCACACTAATATCTTCATATCAAACTAAGATGACAATTGAGACAAAACATCCTTGATGCTTTCCCTCTTATTTCCAATTACCAAGATATCATAAATATACAACACTACATAACAAAGTGGTTACCAACTTGTTATGTATACATACAATGATCAACTTTATTTGTGAAAAGATAAGTCCTGAAACATACATTTCAAACTTCCAGTACTACATCCTTGGTGATTGCTTTAGTTCATAGAGATATTTATTCAATTTATATACCAACTCCTTTTCTTTAAATGTAAAACCTTCTAGTTACAACACAAATATTTCATCTTCCAAATACCCATGTAGGAATGCTACATTCACATCCATATTCTCTATTTGAAGGTCATCACAATTATAGAAAAAATAAATCTAATAGAAGTTTGATTTTCAACTGGGGAGAAAGCCTCATCAATTCCCTTTTCTTGGGAATATCTCTTTGCTACTAGATGAGCACCTCTCCATACATGTGCTGAAATTCTTGAATACTCATTTTCTATGAATTGGTTTTCTTCTAAAAAAAAATTTGCTAAGACCTAGATATTGAGATATTACATTTTTATTATTATGTTAGTGTTACCTTTATTTGTTGACTAGGCCTCTTAATTCAAATATGTACCCTTTGTCTCCTATATATACCATGGACTCTTATTTTGAGAGATCATCTCAGCTTACGCACATGTAGTATTAAGAGATGATGTTGCCCTTTTAAAAAGGCTTCTCATGTATTCTTTCTATTACATTCTCAAGGTGCGGGCTTATTTCTACTTTTATGTTATTTGGGGTATTTAGTGCATAACATTTGGTATCAAGAGCTTACGACCGTTAGGGGTCTCCATCAAATGAGTCATATTTTCATTTTAACTATTATCTTTTTGGGAAGCTTTAGATTAAAAAATATATATGAAAACGAGAACACATATCAAAGCATCCATGATACCAAATTTAGATTCTTGTTCACTATATTTTTTTAGGTTATAGGATGTGGAAATCAGGGGTTTTTGCTAGTCATGAAACTAATATCAAATAGTAATTGTTGGTTAAAAAATCATATATGATTCTATAAATCTCCAATTTGAGTGCCACAAATTTAATTGGAAATAAGATGGACCAGCATAGTGTTTCATATCCGAATTTCTAAAGTAGATTAAAAAAATTGGATACGTGGAATGCCATACAAGTTCACTCTCTTGAAAGGGCCAAAATAAACAAGTGTTGGGACAATTAGATTAACTTTTACTTGGAAGAAGGCCAATTGATTCCTTGGAGCCAAAAATGTGGTTGCAAAGCTTTGTATGTGTTATGGAAGTTAATGCTCCACGCACTAGTACATTTGTGTGGGTTTTAATGGATTTTCCATGTGATATTGTGTAGGTTTCATTTGACAAACCCGCATTCTACGTGGATTTATTTTGGTAAACCATGCAATTGGCTTAAAGTGTGAATTCTTTATTCATTGCTTTGTTTCACATGTTGATTTTGCCAACAAAGAAGTCTTATGATAATACATGTTATATGTTGATGGTGTCTTCCTATAATAATAACTGAAATGTTGTGTGTTGATTTTATGCGATAATAATGATTTTCAATTGATCAACACCTATGTTGAGAAAATGTTTATTGGGATGAAAAGGATATCTATAATCAATGAATTTCCATATTGGAAGCAACTTAATATTCCTAGTTATCGGATGCCATGTAATATTAAAAAAAATTCATGTTATTTATGGAGATACATTTCATCGATTAATAGTTACATATTGTTTGTTGGGAGAGATCTTATTTCCTCAAATATTAAAAAAAAAAAAATTGGACAAAGAAAATAATGTACATAAATGGTTGGTTCCTCATGGCCTTTTAAAGAATATGACGTCCCATGGTTTAAAAAAAATGTCTTTTTCAAAGAATGTTATATTGGGTGCGAAGGCACAATTTTTATATTGGTTGACTCTATGATGATGCTTCAATGTAGAAGAACATTTGTCTCACTTGAAATCACATAATCATCTAAAGTTTTTAAGGGTATATATTTTGATTATGTGCTTCTTTTGTTGCAACATATGTTATAACATGGTATGCACTTAAATTTATATGCCAATTAGTTTTGTATCTATTTATTTTGTAGTGTTACGATCCTTGTTATTAATACACAATGGGTGTCTACCAACGTGGAGAAATGGTGGATCATGAGATTCCATAATGTGTGGCTAATTTTGATCAACAACAAACTTCGAGTGTTGACATGGCTTATGATTTACAATGGCCTTCCTACCAAGGGAGAGTTGTTGAAAATCAGTCTCTTGGATGGGCTTTGTCATTCCAACTACAGTTTGAAAATGATGAAACACCCATTTTGGTATTGTTTTTTGCCATATCCTATTGGTATTTTTCTTAGTCTAATCATGTAACAATTCTATAGTGCAAGTTGCGTTAGAATTTTTATTGATGATTCTAAATTGTTTATTTTATTATTTTCAATAAAAAGAAAAGATAGATATTTTTTGGAAGAAAAATTGCATTTTCTATTCCATCATAAAATGAAAATCACATTCTTTGCTACTCAAAGTTATTAGTGATTGAGCAAAATATGAAGATAGTTGAGCTTTAAAAATTTAATCCAGAATAATAGTGCATATATAAATCTCATCAATAATCCAAATACATAAATCAAACCATATAACACAATATATACCTTGGGAAAACCCTCCATTGATTCAAAGGATGAAAAACCAAGCAAACAATATTACAATATGACTGATACGTAGTAGAGAATGACTACAACACAATATCAGATTTCTTTCACATAGAGCGCTAGAGAGTGGAGATCAAACATAACACTGTATTTAACTTGCCAAGTGCATAACACTTTAATAACAAGTCAAATTAGGTTATACAACAAAAATAGAATAGTTGCATGCATCAGTAATTTTTTAACGCTTATAACATGGATCCATCTTCAATCATGTGCCCCCCGTTGATCTGGTGCCAAGTTGGCACTCCATAATTATCTCCCACAATAAGACATGCGCCTTCCATTAATTAACTAACTCTAATTGAGTTGTTAACTGAGCCTCCAGAGATGAATTGGATGGAACTACATGCAACTAAGTGTAACTTCATACAACTGAGGGTAACTAAACTGAACTAAAAAGAACTACATGCAACTAATTGTAACTAAACAGAACTGAACATAACTGAACAAAATTGAATGTAACTGAACATTAACTAAATAGAACTGCATGCAACTAAATGTAATTGAACAGAACCGAATGTAACTGAACAATATTTGAATAGAACTGCATGAAAATGAATGTAACTGAACATAACTATTAATTTTTCACAGTGGTCTAGGGACTGAAAACACAGTCTCACAAAGAATTTAGACAATTAAGCATAAAATTGGCAAAATGGTGCTGCAATGGAAGTAGCATCTCTGTATAATCAAATGTAAGAATGATGATACAATACAATTATCATGCAAGATGCATGAATGCCAAGACAATTCGAATTCCCAAGGAGGTCATTCGAATTGAATGAATGGGTGTCGCTTAACTGACTGTAAGCCACAGTAAACACACTAGTTAACCAACTGATCAAGTGCCGATTGACTCAATTGAGTCTTAATTGAAGTCGGAGTGCAATAAATGACTGATTCTAACTGAAAGTAGCTCAAACACATGTCACTGCATGCCAACCAACAAGTGGTAGCACATCAATAACCCCAATGAACCCCGATGAGGTTAACTGAAGTCAAACTGGCCATCAGAGGTGGTTGGACGCGCCCTTGTTGACTCCAGTTCATTAAATATTAATTAAATAATCAATATAATGAAAGGAGATGCCTTCACCACTCAGATTTAACTGATTGTAACCATCAGTTATCAATTAAGTGCATTTATGACACTCAAATCACCCTCGGAGTGCTCCAGTTAGCCTCCCCGAATGAAGGAGAAGAATTAGTTGGCCTCCTTGACTAAAGGTAGGCATGGGTGTGCTCATGCTGATGTCATACAGTGCTCCTCTGATGTCAATTAAGTCAATAAAAATTAGGATAGTGGTTTAACTAGGCCAAATTGACCAAAATAAGTGTGTATGGTGGTAAATGTCTCCAACACCCCCCCTTAAGCTATACTCAGGAGAAGTAGAAACATAAAGTGCATAAGAATGCTAGGGCCCCAAAAACAAAGGCCATAGGTCACCCTATACAATGCTGAAATTCAAACAATGCTCAAAACAAACTAAGTGAGGAAAAGAGGGAAAACCCAGTGGGAAAAAGCCCCCCTCAAGCTGAATATTGAAAGTAGTTGGATCACCCTGATGAACTCACCCCAACAGTGAACGGAGGTAAGTGAACTTCTTTTCTGAAAATCTCTTGGTGAAGATGTTTGCAATCTGCTCATTAGTCGGGCAGTATTGTAGAATGATGGTCCTGTCATGCACTAGCTCCTGGATATAGTGCATGTGTATCTCTACATGCTTGGTCCTCTTCCTGGTAAATGGATCTGTGGATATATTAATAGCACTTTGATTGTCACAAAAGAGGACAATGGACAAAGTACTACGAGGATCAAACTTTGAAAGAATGCATTGCAACCAAACAGCTTGGATGCAAGCATTCGCCGCTCCTCAATACTCAGCCTCTGCTGAAGAAAATGCTATGGCGGCTTGGTTTTTGCTAGACCAGCAAATGGGGCCACCACCAAACATGAAGACATATCTAGAAGTATAATTTTTATCAATAGAATCACCCTCCCAATCGAAATTTGTGTACCCAACCAGCTCTAGCTCGGAGTCTGCAGCATAGTGAATGTCGTAGGTCCTGGTTCCCTGAATATACTGGAGGATCCTCTTGGCTACCTTCCAATGAAGACCATGGGGCTGCTTCATGTATATTGATACAACATTCATAGCATAACATATATCAGGCTGAGAATGAGTCAAGTACAATAAGCTACCAATCTACTGTTGATAAATAGTGCAGTCCATGGGAGGTGTGCTTTTTCCTTCTTCAAGGTTGATCCCTAAAAGGAAAGGGAATGGAGCAGACTTACATTCAGCCATGTTAAACTTGACTAATGGGTCTAATATGTATTTGGAATAATTGACCGTTATCCCATCATAATTTTGCTCAATTTTGAGCCCCAAAAATTGTTTTAAGAGCCCCAAATTGCTCATTTCAAATGCATTGTGGAGAGCAGTTTTGATGATTGAAATAGAAGCAACTGTGCTACCTGTGATCAGTAAGTCATCAACATATAAAAAAATAATAATAAAATTACCATCATACTACTGTATATACACATTTGGATCTGATTTACACCTTTGGAAATTTTGCAAGAGAAGGAAGGCATCCATCTTGGAATACCACTCTCTTGGGGCCTGTTTTAACCAGTATAGTGAGTTCTTTAGCTTGCAAACTGTCACGTCCCCAGTTTTGACCCCATTTACATGATGTATATATTGTAATTAATCGTGGTGAGGAGCTCAAGGCAAAATCCCCACCATCGATTTGGTTGCGTGTGTGTTTCGGCAATGGGGATAGTTGCCGATGGTATGTCGTGCTATCTGACACCTTATAATGTGACATCATGTAAATATGCACATCAAGTAAAATAAACCACAACCAGCTACAGCAGTGCAACGTTGAATGAAAAGGGCATGCTTCCAAAGGATAAGGGGTGGGGGATGTCAAACCTTAGTATATGAGGGAAAAACCCATGTTTTGCCACCTTTGTTTGTTTGCCACCTTTTCTGGTCTCATCCAACCTTGTCAACCTCTTTTAATGCTCCAACTAGTGGTTGAGGAGTGACGGCTGAGTGGTTGAGGGTAGTAATTGCCTCTGTGAGTGGGGTGGAAGGACTGTCAGTCCCTTACCCACACCCACACACCACCCACGACTCCATTCTCACCCTGCAGGTTCATCCTCCCCATGCTGAGCTTTCTGCTGTTCACTCTCATGCTGATCGTTGGTCTATGGATTCGCGCGCATAGACGAGGCTGTTTCCCCTCACGCACAGGCTGAAATCCTCACGCAGAGGTCGGGTATGTTTTTTCCCCTTGTTTTGCTGTTGGGTGCAAGTTTTTCCTCACGCTTAGACCGTTGGAGTCATTTTCCCATGTGGTGAGCCATGTCCACTATTTTTATTTTTGGGACTGTTGTCTTCCCTACATGCTTTGTTGTCTGCGGTGTCCAAATTCGTTTTGGGCCACTGTGGATTGCCAATCTGTTGGCTGAGTTTCCCTATTTTGGGATTGTGGTTTGCTGCTATCATTAATTGTGTGTTTGTGGCTACTGGAGTACCCTGGATTTGGGTTGCAGCTGAGTTGTTTTGGCCATGTTAGGGCCAAGAACAACTCTGAGTTGCCTTGTAGGCTGGAGCTGTGTCTCACCTTTCGTTTGGGATTATCCTTGGTTGTCTTTACCTTCTGCATAGGGCTGTGAAGGGATTATTTTGGCTGCTGGCATGCAGTGGTTGTCCCCTTGGGAGGTGTTAGCTTAGCTAATTTGTTGACAGCCTGTTAAACCCAACGGTGTTTGCCTGCTGATTATGTCCCCTTGGTTATGTGCAAGCCTGCAATTGACCCTTATTCTGGAGGAATCATGCCTAGCTCGGGGGTGGCAGCGTTGTTGAGATATTGATGAGCAAGCTGGCCCATGGTTGGGTGGAACGTTGCAGCGACATAGCTGGTTGCGGTTAAACTCTTTGTCAAAAGATAAGTGCTCCTGTTCTTTTGTCTCTGCAATTCTAATGGTGTGTAATGAGTTATGATGAACATACTGAATGCTAGGTTATGGACTGTATGTTTTCTTCCGCTGTATGCTTGAAGATAAATGCATCTGTGTATGCTTGTATGCTTGGCATTCCTGTATGTTTGAGTTCTGTAATTGAACGTGTAGATGCTGGAATGCGTGTGTGCTTGCTTCCGCTGTATGTTTGAGGAATTGCACATGTAAAATGATGGATGGTGCATCCTATTATGCATGGTGTTTAAGTTTTCATTTTTCAGCATTTGACGAGTGTATATGTTCATGGGGCTATTTGCCCGGCTGTATGTGGTCTTCGTCACGTCCTCCTCCCCGGTCTGAGGGATGGGGACGTGACACAAACCAAAGATGGATCAGAAATGTATCCCTCAGGCTGATTCATGTATATCTCCTCATGAATATCTCCATACAAAAATTCTAACTTAACATCCATATGATGCACTTCCCAATGCTTAGATGCAGAAATTGCCAAAACTAGGCGGATGGAGTCCATTTTTGCAACCGGTGCAAAAGTCTCATGGTAGTCCACACCTTGGACCTGGGAGAAGCCTTTTTCCACCAGCCTTGCCTTATATTTTTAGGTGCTTCCATCTGCAGCAACCTTAGTCCAAAACACCCACTTGCATTGAACCAATTTCCTTCTGAGAGGAAGAGAAACTAGCTCCCAAGTAGTGTTTTTCTGAAGAGAATTCATCTCTTCATCCATGGAAACTTGCCATCTCAGATCCTTCCGAGCATGGTAGTAAGACTTGGGGTCTAAACTTATCATCAAATAAAAATATTCAGACAGCAAATGACTAGGACAAGAGAGCGTAATACCTGCTCTTTGGAAATCTGACCGGGTTCTCCTTGGATCATCCGGATTTCCAATGTTATCTCCTGTGGAGGAGAGTGTCTGTCGGGCCCAAGTTGGGAGATGATTTTATACTTCAGGTTCTGATTCAGCATCTGATGTTTTCTGTACACTGATATCAGAAATCATAGGATCCAAATCAGGTTCATCACCCCCAATTACATCATCCAAATATTTAGTAGAATAGGAAGGAAATTCAGAAGTTTTCTCCTTCACTAGTTCTACCTCCTAAAGAGGCTCATCGAACTTGAAACTCCTTTCAATGATGATATGTTTTTTTTTGATATATAGTAGCTTGGAACCTTTTGATTCATCAGGATATCCAATAAACACATTCTATGCTTTGCAGTTGCAAATCCCTCCTTTTATCAAGTGGAATTCGGGCCCATGCAGTGGACCCAAACACCCGCAGATTCGACACATCCGACTTGTGTCTGAAATATGCTTGGAAAGGGGTCTTCCATTTCATGGATGATTGTGGTACTCTATTCTGAATATATGCTTCAGCATGCATGGCTTCCACCCACAAATTTGCAGCCAACTTATTTGATTCCAACATATAGGTGGTCATCTCCTTGAGAGACCGATTCTTCCTCTCCGCTACACCGTTCTGTTGGGGAGTGTAGGGGACTGAATGCTGGATATAAATACCACTTTGGGAACATATATGTAGTAAATCATTACTAACATACTCCGTGGCATTATCATATCTCCATATCTTAATCTTTTGGCCAGATGCATTTTTCCAAGACTTCCGACTTCTTTTTGATAAAAAAGACCCATGTGTATCTGGAAAAGTCATCAATGAAAGTCAAAACATACCTTGATCCATTCATGGATGTGATAGGAATGGGACCACTGATATAAAAATGTTTCAGTCCCAAGATGCATGATGTTCGGCTTGCCTTCCCTCGATCGAACTTATGCTCAAGGTGCTTTCCAACAACACAACCCTTGCAAATTCCAGTGGTAGCTTTGATGACCAAGAGGCCTTCAACCATAGAATTATTCTATAATTGTTGCAAGTATTTGAAGTTCACATGGCCGAACCTCTCATGCAACGGTCTACTAACTTCATTTCCATGAGTCAACAATGCGGTGGGCTTTGCATCTACCACAAAATGGGAGAACTCGTAGGCTTTTGCATGATGGTTTGCAAGGCCTTTTGCTACAAGTTTTCCGGATGCAAGTTCTGTGATCTCTACATCATCCGGGATAAAGGAGAATCTCTTGGGAAATCCCTTATGGGTCATTTGATAAACACTTAGGAGGTTTGATGCAAGAGATGGTACATACAGAACATTGCAAAAACAACCATGCTCAAGATCTACAGTACCTTGTCCTTCGGATATGATTGTGGAGTCATCTCCCATGTGTATGGGAATGGATTTGCCAGTATCCAAAGATGAGAAGGAGTCTCTTTCATCCATCATGTGGTTCAAATCTCCATAATCTATCAAGAGTGCTTTGGACTTCGAAGTGCTTTCCATGAGGGCATGACCTCTTTCATGCTGTGGTTCCCGATCTTGCTGATCTCTCCTTCGAAAGGTTTCTGCAAGATTGATGTGATTTTTCTCAAGAAGAGAAGTAGCTTCATCAAGTTTCTTTTTCATGCAGGCATGTTCAGGGTGGAAGCCCTTCCTGCAGTATGAACACTTGACTTTTTCTTTTCCACGATGCTCTTTTCCTTTGTTCTTCTTTGAGCCAAAAGACTCTTCATGCTGCTAGTTTTCAATTTTAGGCTTAGGAGCTTCGAATTTGGTTTTTGGGTTCTTTTGTTGCTTTCCTTTACCCTTTAGATATTTGGGTCTTGAGACATGGACGGCTTGATCATTGGAGGATCTGATGATCCCCATCTAGACAAGCTTATCATGTTCACTTGCTAGGGACTCAACGAAGGCATTGAGTGAAGGCATCTTCCATCTAGGGGTTGTGAGCTTCCCCGCATGGAATGTAGAGACAAACACCAAATAATCAGCTCCAGGTTTGGAAAGTATGGCAAGGATGAGCTGATCATCCTCCTTCTCCACCTTACATTGATTCAACAGTAAGAAAATGTTCTTGAACTTTGTGAAAAAATCATTTAAGGTCTCAAAATTGGAAGGTTGGAGAGACATCAACTCATTCTCAAGCTAGTATACTCTCAAATCATCCTGTTTTCCATACAGGGTTTCCAATTTGTCCCATATTTCCTTTGGAGTCTTCAATCCCGAGAGATGGAAAAGAAGATCCTGGGAAATAGAGAGGCACAAGAATTCGAATGCTTCATCTTTCTTGTTCAAGAATCTAGCTTTGTCTGTCATAGAAGTAAGCTCTTCTTCAGTGTCCATAGTGACCCTATAGAGTCCTATGGCATGTAGCTGGATCTCCATGTGTCCTTTCCATGAATGAAAATTGAACGGAGTCAAGAGTTCTATGGAAGAATCCATCTGAAACTATAGGAGCGAATGCTTTTCACTTGTTAAAACCTGCAAATCACAACAAAAGGGGCACCGTAAGGTTGGATAGCCTGCACATTTTAGGCTTTCATCACACCCAGCATAGTTGATCAAGCAAGCTTGATCAACAATTCCTTTACTTGGGGTATTAAGTGGTAAGCCTTGGCTTCTGGTGCAGTGCTGAAATTTTGAGCTTTTGCTCAATTTTTCATGCAAGATCTATCAAAAAACTTGTTTTTGAGAGATCTGAGCTTTGTCTTGCCGTGAGATCCGATACAAAATTAATTTTTCATAGTGGTCTAGGGACTAAAAATACAATCTCACAAAGAATTCATACAATTAAGCATAAATTGGCAAAATGGTGCTGCAATGGAAGTAGCAGCTCTGTATAATCAAATGAAAGAATGATGATACAATACAATGATCATGCAAGATGCATGAATTCCAAGAAAATTTGAATTCCCAAGGAGGTCATTCGAATTGAATGAATAGGTGTAGCTTAATTGACTGTAAGCCACAATAAACACACTAGTTAACCAATTGATCAAGTGCCGATTGACTCAACTGAGTCCTAAATGAAGTCGAAGAGCAATAAATGATTGAGTCTAACTGAAAGTAGCTCAGACACATTTCACTTCATGCCAACCAACAAGTAGTAGTGCATCAATAACCCCAATGAACCTCGATGAGGTTAACTGAAGTCAAACTGGCCATCAGAGGTGGTTGGAGGCACCCCTGTTGACTCTAGTTCATTAAATATTAATTGAATAATCAATATAATGAAAGGAAGCACCTTCACCACTCAAATTTAACTGATTGTAAACATCAGTTATCAATTAAGTGCATTTATGACACTCAGATCACCCCCGGAGTGCTCCAGTTAGCCTCCCCGAATGAAGGAGAAGGCTTGGCATCCTTGACTGAAGGTAGGCATGGCTGTGCTCATGCTGATGTCATACAGTGCTCTGATTTCAATTGAGTCAATAAAACTTAGGATAGTGGTTTAACTAGGCCAAATTGACCAAAATAAGTGTGTATGGTGGTAAATGTCTCGAACAATAACTGCATGCAATTGAACAAAACTAAATGTAACTGAACATAAATGAATGTAACTGAATAGAACTAAATGTAACTGAACAATAACTAAACGAAACTACATGCAACTGAATGTAACTGAACATAACTAAATGTAATTGAACATAATTGAATGTTATTGAACAGAACTACATATAACTGAATGTAATTGAACAAAACTAAATGTAATTGAACATAACTGAATGTAACTGAACATAATTGAATGTAACTAAACAGTAACTGAATGGAACTGCATGCAACTGAATAGAAATGAATGCAACTAAACATAACTAGTGCTTCTCCATCAATGTTTATTTCCAACAACCACATGCATAAATTAAGGAGTTCATTCCTTAATTAAATGAACTTTGTTTACCATAACTAATACTCAATTGATGTCTTATCAATTCGATTTCACTTGGTTGCAACATGGGAAATTCAAATTCTCTCTCCATCTTTGTGCTTATATTATTTATCTCTGCATGGTTGATATGTATTTTCATAATTTTTTTATCATATCATACTCATAATATTTTTGAAACTATCATCATATGAATTACCTTGGGTCATATAGTCACATGCTAAAGTAAATCACTCTAGGGGTAGCTAATCCCTAAAGGAGACTTGTAGAACCTGTTGAACATGACTGGCCATACATCACATAGTATATCATCGAGACTTAATACAACAAAGTCATGTGAACTTAATAGACATAAGTTCTGGACTTGACACAACAAGTCTTAGACCTTAACATAAGGTCATGATCTTTACCATAAGATCCTAGTACAAGCATCTCTCTCGATTTGGACTTAATCAAGGTCCTAGCTTGATACAACACACACTCTTTAACTTAAAACAATAAGTTAGTGAACTTAATACAACATAAGTTCCATATTTGACACAACAAATCTCATGGAGAGGATATGAATATAATTACAACATAGATTCTGGACTTGATTACAACACAAGTCTTATCGGAATGACTCTCGAAGTTGTACCCTATTAAGCCTTTAATGATGACACATTACATCATATAGTGTGGCGCATTACCCCCTATATTGTGGTGCATTAAATATTATTTATGTAGGCTTGGGTCTAATAATGAATTTATTAGTTGTTATTGTACACCTTTGTCTCCTATATATAGGAAGGAGATATTCTCATTTTAATCATCATAGCATCTTATCTTGTCTTGTACCTTGTGTAAGGAGGTTCCTCCCTCTAAGAGGATTGATATTTCAATATCTACTATTCATATTTTAGGCATGGATTACTCTCTTATTTTCTATTTATTTTCTTTTTTATGCTATATCTGGGATTTGGTTGGATAACATTTGGTATCAAACCTCTTTCCTTGGGACTCGCTTCTGCAAAACGATTCATCGCGGGACTTTCACTACAAATTTTTTTCTACGAGGAATCAAAGATCGAGGTTCAAAACCCACTTCCAAAATAGGACTAAATATCTCCAATAAAACATTCATATCCTGAGCCATTACAACTTTGTAGATAACTGAGGAGGAATCTAGGGTTTTTGACTAGTCCTACAACTAGTCTAAAATAGGTGTTCTCGGGAAAAAAATCATATATGACGAATTCAAGATCCAAATGGAGTGACACTAGTTTAATATCAAAGACCAGAGGCATCCACTTCTTCTTTCTGCTGCTCCTTCAACATTTCATCTCTTAATTCCATAAACACAGCTGATAGTTTAGTTTGGGTGAGGCTGGACTCTTCTGCTGTCTTCAAAGGTTTCTTTCCTTTACTTTTACCTTTGCTAGATTCTAGGTTTTCCTCTGAAGAAGAGGTATCGATCATAGTAACCTCTTCTATGTTTAATTTAGGGTTTAGAATCTTTTTCATATTCAGCCTCAGTTTATTTTTTGATCTGGTTTTAGGTCTCCAACCTGGGGCAAGGTCTTTCTCCATATTCAAAGTTTTTCCTTGATGTCTAACTGTGGCTAACACCATAGCTTTAACACTAATCTTCTTTTTCTTTGGCCTCACTATGCTATCTTCTTGACTGGAGAATTCCCTGTATGTACCAACCCTAGTTTCAGCCTTGAATGTCAACTCATCTCCCTCTAGAAAATATCCTTCATCTTCAGATAAAATAGTAATAGGGCTTCTCTATTGGACCTTGGAATCCTCTTCCTCCACTGCAACCTTTACTGTGACAATAGTTTTCTCATGCATGAGAATTTCTGCTGGTGCCCTATTTTGCACAAGCCGATCTTCCTTTTTTATAAACAGTGAAATTTTTCCCTTGTTATCAGCTGAAGACTACTGATGTTCATAGTCTGCCTTTGAAGGTTCTATCACTTCTTCAAGTTTAACTTCTTTTTTATTTTCAGACTTGACTTTTTGACCTAGTTTTCTAACTAGGGTTTTCCCCTTGTCCACATGTTTTTTGGTTGGCTGATCTTCCTGCTTAATTTGGAAACCAGACCAAAAGAGGAAATAGTCCCATGTCTTCTCTTCTCTTTGCAGAGTAGTGCTGATAATGAATTTGATCAATCCATGATGGAAAATAGACTGTGATGTGTGGTCCTGATGCTCTTTAATCCCGCCTGCCATTTTCTGCAAACTCTTCAATAAGAAGAAGGGAAGACTCATCCTTGCTTCACCAGCCAGGTGCTGTAGGGACCTAAAATTATACTTGTAGACAAAAGCATACCTCCCTTCACAGGTAATGTATCTTTGTAGGACTTTAATGGGCTCTACCCATTCATCTCTAAAATTCTGGATTAGTACTCCTTTGCTCCACTCTGGAATAATGGCAGGTAAAAGATACCTTTGGGCATTGAAGGTGAATGACAACTTTTTGAACCACATTTCTCCTTAATTTCTGACTCCTATAGCTTCAGCAACCAACTCCACAGTCAACATAAAATTCAGAGTATAAAATACTACCATGTCCTGGTTATAGCATTGGGAAAATTTATAAGAGACCTCGGTGTTATAGCCATCAATCTTCTTGAAGAAATCCAACCATCCAGCATTCTGGAAGAGCTCTGCACAACCTGGAAATTGGTCAATCCAATTCAGCTCAGTGGGCTCAGCCCTGTTGGTCTTCCCACTTTTTCCCATCTGCTTTCAATGACTGAATTCTGTGTAATTTTAAGGCCCTGTTAATGACCTAACATCTCTTTTTCCCTCGAGCTCTTAGAGTTTTGACAGTCTATTTCTATGGTTAATGCAGGAAATATTTTACACCAGGATTAAGTAACTTAGGTCAACAGAGTGCCAAAAATTCTTCAAAAGAACTGCTGCTGAAATTAACTAACCTCCAAGATGTTCATTTCGATGCTAGACCATCTCTAGAATGCATGAAAACATCTGTGTGTTATGGTTCTACACAAATAATACCCTTGGATCCTTTTAATGCCACTAATGAGCTATCTCTTTGCAAAAAGGATTTTGCATTAGTGCTCTCAAATGCCTGCTTCTTAAATCAAATTGTGATTGTTTAACTAGGGGATGGAAACATATGAGAGCAATCTTATGTCTGCTAACTTTCTGCTTCAACTTGCATTCAACACAAAACTAGTCAGCTTCTGGCACCTACTCAGACAAGGTCTACATGCAATTGACATGCTCATCTAACTCCTTGCATTGCTTACAGATAACAAGTGATTCTGTGAAACCCTTGTCGCCATAAACAATCCAGACCTTCAACCTACCCTACTTGCTGGTCTTGATAGGGAAATTGTTCAATGTAACAGTTGTTTTTCAACTTATAACTTGCCCAAACATTTAAAACCTTTTAGGATGATATCTGATCATAGGGTGTTTGTTTAAAACATAAATTTATGTTTTCCCTAATCAATTTTGACATAAGCAATTTTAATGGAAAAACCCCAATTTAGCTGCCACGACCAAGTTTACGCGGAATACCTCATTCTTGTCATGCTGCAGACGTTTAAAATCGATCCTTGAACTATCTGACCGTCGAAATTAACTATCCAAGTGTCTTCAAGTCTTCAGTTTTCTTCCAGCTAGCGCGCTGAGAAAACCCTAAATCTCCTCTGTAACTGCAAATTCCATATTTTAAGCAGATGTCTTCATTCCACTTCGCCTCCAGCTTCGTGATGTATATGTGGAGAACTTCCTTCCCATCAAACTCGGCTCGTACCTCTACCTGTCATGATACGTTGAGCCCTAGCTGCTGATTACCATGATCTCCTTCACGTCACGAACCACACCTGTTTGCATGATCATTTCTGATGAAACAAGTATCACAACCAAGTTACATGTGCGATTAGTCATACAGAGATCGAAATCATGAGAGAATTTGGCTTAAAAATCGGCAATTTTGGTGCCCGCGATATTCTTGTAGTGCCGTAGTGTAAACTTTCAGTCGTTGCGCTACAAGAATATTTCAAATTCAAATTTGGTGTTGTTTTAATTAGTAATTCCAATTTAAATAAGGTTTATATAATAAACCTTTCTCTTAGAGTATATTTGTGACATCCTTAATCAATATAAGTCCTATAGAACCCTTCAAAACCATAAGAAAAACAAACCTAATGGAAAACCTAAAGCAAAAATCAAAATCTCACTTAAAACCAAAAAATTTCTAAAGTAAGCAAATGAGCAAACTTAAAATAAAAATCACAATCAAAATATAAAATTGAAGAAAACAAGTTCATGACTTAACATCTGGCTCCAGCTGCGGGATGAAGTCCTCCCTATGAGGCTTCAAGAACCTGTAGACCAGTGCCTTATTTTCTGCTACCTACTAGTCTGCAAAATTTCCATTGGGTTATGGAGTCCTTATTATGCTTCACTCAGACCGGTATATACAATGAAAAGTGAAAATCTCCTCAAAGACTGTAAAAATGCTTGAGGAATCGTCCATTGACAGGACTGGACAATTCCTCACCTTCCAAAGACTGCAGGACAAAAGTGTTATTCTCCAAAATCTTAGACACTACGAAAGGGCCAAACCAGAGGTTGTCAAATTTACCATGTTTCCCTTTTTTCTCTTTCCTGGCATCCCACCTCAAAACCATATCACCAACTGAGAAAGTGCTATCTTTGATTTTCCAGTCAAATCTACTTTTGATCTTCAATCTGTACAACTGTGCCCTTTCTTCCACCTTTTCCCTGTTCTGCTGCAACTCTATCATCTCATAAATCCTTCTCTGCATATCATTTGGCTCTTCCTGGGAATTCTGAAGAAACTTCATCACTGGGATTCCCAATTGAACAGGAAAAACTGCATCTGTACCATAAACTAACTGGAAGGGAGAAGTTCCAATTGCTTGTTTGACTGTTAACTTATCATCCCATAATGCATATTTCAGCATTGAATCCCATGATCTCTTGTTATGTTTGAGCAACTTTCTGATACTTTGAATGATTTTCTTATTTGAGGACTCAGCCAAACCATTACCCTGGGGATAGTAAGGAGTTGAATGTTTCAGCAAGATACCATTCTTTTCACAAAAGGCTTCCATTGCCTTGGACTTGAAAGCCTTTGCATTATCTGTTACTAATTTCTGAGGACAGCCAAACCTACTAAGGATATTTTCCTCAATAAATTCCATGATTACTTTGTCTGTGGCATTCCTAGTAGGGATGGCTTCCACCCATTTGGTAAAGAAGTTTGTTCCAATTAGAATCCATCGGTGTTGACCTGAGGAGGATGGATTTATTTCCCCAATAAAATCCAAACCCCATTGCTGGAAAGGAGCACTTACTGCAATAGGTTTCAGAGGCAATGACATCAATTTTTGTTTGCCAGCAAACTTCTGACAAGGGACACAGGCTCTTACCTGCTGATAAACATCTGGAAACAAAGAGGGCCAATAGTATCTAGCTCTCAAAATCCTATATGCTGTTGTCTTCTAGTACTTGTGGCCTCCACAAGCACCCTCATGAGATTCAGAAATCACTCCTTCAATTTCATATTTATCCAAGCATCTGAGTAGAATGCCACCTGGGTCCTTCCAGAACAACTGCTCTTCTACTAGACAATACTTAGTAGCTTTAAGATTTAAGGATCTAGCAGCTTTTCTATCCAAATGCTCAGGAAATTTCAAAAATAATAGAAAATACACAATGTCTGCATACCATGCAGATGCTAAATAATAGTCCATGATCTTCTCTTTTTCCAAATTTGCTTGATCTTCTTCATGAGTTAACTCTTCAGTCATCACATGCAATCCCAGAGCTTGACAATTTGATTTAGCCAGTAGCTTGGCTAAACCTTGTCCCTTGACTAGTTTGGTAGGTCTGATATCTACATCATACTCCATGATTTTAGCAATCCACCTGCCTCTTTTCCCTTCACTATCAGGCTGTGTTAAAACATCTTTCATAGCTTCATTAGGAACAAATGAAATAACTTTAGAATGCAGAACATAGATTCTGAAAAACTTTAAAGCTTTTACTAGAGCATAGGCCTATTTTTCTAAGATACTGTATTTTAGTTCAGAATCCATGAGAGTTTTGCTGAACAATGCAATAGGCTGCTCTAGTCCTTCCTTATTCTTCTGCAACAAAACAGCTGCTATTATATCTTCTGATGCAAATGAGAATGTAAGAAATTCTCTGGTAAAATATGGGCTCACGAATACAGGAGCTTCAGTAAGAGCCACTTTTATCTTCTCAAATGCATTTTTTGCCTCAGTGGTCCACTTGACTTCCTGATCCTTTTTCAGCATGACAGAGATCTATTTGATAGTCTTAGCAAAGTTTGGTATAAACCAACGCAGAAAATTGATTTTACCAATGAAATATTGGACATCCTTTTTACTCCTAGGTAAACTTATTTTCAATATAGTTTTTACCCTTTCAGGATCAATCCTTATACCATCATCAGACACTAAATGACCAAGCAATTTACCTTCCTGTACAGCAAAGTGTGACTTCTTTGGATTCAAGGACAAGCCAAACTTTCTACATTTCAGGAAAGTCTGCTTCAAATGCTTCAAATGCTCATCATCTGATTATGAGAAAACAATAATATCATCCAAGTAGATTACCACAAACTTGTCCTTTTCTCCGACAAAAGCAATATCCATAGCCCTCTGGAAAGTAGCTCCAGCATTCATTAAACCAAAGGGCATCTTATCATACATGAAAGTTCCCCAAGGAGTAGTGAAAGCTGTCTTCTCCTTATCATCAGGATGCATAGAAATATGATTGTACCCTGAGAAACCATCAACCATAGAGATCCTCTGTGCCCCAACTACTTTTTGCAATATTTGCTCGATTTTAGGCAGAGGATAATTATCCTTTAATGAATATCTGTTTAAATTTCTGAAGTCAACACACAACCTGATTTCTCCATTCTTTTTCCTAACAGGAACCAGATTAGCCACCCATGAAGAATACTTGAGAGGCACTATGATCTTGGCATCCAATAGCTTCTTCACTTCTTTTTCAATAACAGGAAACAAGGCTGGGTTAATCCTTCTTAATTTTTGACGAAAAGGTTTGACATTTGGTTTTAAAGGGACTTTATGCTGTATGATTCCTGTGTCATAAGTTCTCAATTCCTCATAAGACCATGCAAAAACATCTACATGCTCTTTTAACAATTTAATATACCTGTTTCTCTGTTCAGCTGTAAGTGCTTTAGATATTTTGACCATTCTAGGATGTTCTACTGAGCCAATGTTACAATCCACCACATTTTTTTCTGAGGACTGTACTACAGGTTTCAAAAGTGTACCATCTTTTGAAAATATCCTTTCCAAAGGTACCAACCCCTTTGGAATGAAATTACTTTTTAATTCAATAATTTTATGTCGAGCAATCTCATTTTCAGCAATCTCTTCCACCTCTTCATCCCCCTCATCTTCCTCTTGATCAATCATGGAATTTGCAAACTCATGGGTAAGATCTAGAAACCTCTTAATCTCTATGTCATATTCAAACACTCTCCACTGCTTTACATTATCAGGTACAGATGGTCTGTACCTAACTTCAATGGGATATCTCAACTGAGTGGTCTTGGGGATTCTAAAGTGTGTAGCAGCCAAGGCCAATGAATCTGTAGTTTGATTGTGGTCTCTTGGAATATAGGTAATGTTAAAAGCTACAAAATAATTTTCAATCATGTCCCATACCTCATTTTGATAGACTTTCAGCAAACCCTGCTTCACTTGATAGTTTCTCTTCATCTGCTGAACAACTAGTTCGGAGTCACCAAATGCAGAAATCTGCTGAATTCCCAAATCTTTGGTAGCTTTTAATCCTAAGAGAAAAGCTTCATATTCAGCAGTATTGTTTGTAGTAATAAATTCCAGCTTATACATCAGCTTTACTGTTTCACCTCCAGGGGATATGAGAAGAACCCCTGCACCTGCACCTTCTTTACAAGAGGACCCATCAAAGTATAAGTGCCACAGCTCATCCTCCTATTCTTTGCTACATTTCATTGGCTGTTCTTTCTCAACTTGTAACAAACCAGCAGTATTGTCTTCCTCACTAAAATGTAACATGCAAGTACCAAGGTCTTTATCAACAGCATACAGTGGGTGGTTGGTTGGGTTCTTATCATCCGTCACAATATATGCAAACTGAAGCTCTCTGTACAGCCTTCTATTTTCTCCTCCAAACACAGGAATAGTAGCATATGATAGATCCATTTGTAAGGTCCCACCAACCTTATTTGCCCAAGACCTAGAGAGAAGTAAGCCAAACTTCAGTGTAATATCAGCTACCACAACATCCATGATCACACTTTTCATGGGTAACTGATCCAGGCTGACAACCATGTCCTTTATTACCCCTAAACACTTCACTGCTTGGGAATCAAATGCATACAGATCATGATAGGGTTTGGTGATACTCAGACCTAAAGCTTCCATACTAGCCTTTGGCATCAAATTGTGTGAAGCTCCTGAATCTAACAAACAATTGTGTATCATTTGTTCATGGACTGTCAGGGTGATGTAGAATGGAGGTGAAGCACCTGCTTCATTTTTAGTTTTTTCAGCCAAGGCTGATCCAATGAAAATCCTAGGATTTTCTTCTTGCAAATTCATCATATCAGAAATAGACTGATTGCTTGCTGAATTCATCACTTTAAGAACTGTTTCTTTATATGAAGGATTTTTTATTAATTCAGTTAAAGGTACAGGAATCTTTAACTTTCCTAATTCATTCTCCAAACTGAAATTCTGGACAGTTTTATTTACCTCTTCAACCTCTATGTTTTTCTTTTGTTTTTCTGAAACTTGTCTTTTCTCTGTCACAGGATTAGATGACTGCTTAGCAGGGACAGCTGCCTTCTTCTTCAGGATTTGTACCACTTGTTTTGGACCTGACCTTAGATTCACAGTATTCTTAAGTTCATTTTGACTGACAGTAGCAGTTACAGTAGTCTTTTCCAGACCTAAATCATCCTTTGTTTCGAACATGTCAACATCATAGTATTCTGCATTTAGAAACTCTTCCTCAGTAACAAAACCCCCAGACAATCATTCTCCGAAATGATTCATATCTTGATCAATTTCCTCAAAAATCAGCTCATCATCAACTTCTTCCTCATCAGCCACATTGTTCTGAAGAGGTGGTGGCACTCTTTGGTCCTCATTTTCTCTCCTTTCTCCCTGGATATCATTGTTCCTTCATTCTCTAGGCATAAAACAGGGAGCAAATTTCCTTCTGAACTGGTTCTGATTGTTAGGATTTCGTTCACCTTCTGGAACAGGCTTGCTGGAATTTTTCTCAAGCTCTAATTTGTTCAATTTTGCAGTCAAAATCTTCACCAACTTAGCCATTTCATCAATTTTCACTTCAGCAGAATGAGAAGCAGAACTTCCTAGAGCTGCTTCTTTCTTTCCTTTTCTATCATAAAGCTACTGAGATGTTTCCTTCTTCAATCTATTTGAAGCCAGTATATTAGATTCTTCCTCCAATGCTGCATCCTGCATATTCAGCAAAGAAATAGGTCTCCTTTCGCTCAGTAGTAAGGAAAATTCATGATCGAAATCATTTGCATATGTAAGTTTAGCAGAAGTTTCAGTAGGCTTTATTTCTGCAGAAATTCTACTGTACATCTTGTTAAACCTCTTTGAAAAGTTTGCAATAGTTTCATCCTTTTTCCTCCTAAGAGCTCCAAACTCAGTTATATAGTATGTATGGTCTTTTGTGTCACCCCATTGTCTCATGAAGAGATCACGGAGTTCTTCAATGATAGTGATTGAGTTAGAAGGTAACTCTCTAAACCATTTCCTTACATCTCCATCAAGGCTCTGCACGAACATTCTCATCCATACATCCTTGGCCTCAATGTTTTAGTTGTCAGCATAACTAAGGAAAGCTTCCCAATGTTCTTCAGCTGTAGTTTCTCCATGTCCGTTGAATCTAGGCAAATATTTATGATAGTCACCTCCAGGCAGTGCATTTAAAGGATGAGGCAAAACCAATGGTGCATATCTGGCTACAACCATTCAGTCCATCATGTCTATGGGCTAATTTTGGGCTACCATTTTAGGACTGACTGATTTTGGTGATGAAGAGGTTTGTCTAGGACTTGGCTGAAAGGGGTTTTTACCTACTTTCAATTGAAAGAGAGGTATCTTACCAGGAGAGGTAGTTTTAGCTTTTCTGAAGGATTGAGGATTGGTAAAAATTTGGAAACTACTGTCAGGAATTGTTGGTTTTACCCAAGGTGAAGTTTCTTCTTCTTTTCTGGACACAGATGAAACTGATGAACCATCCAACTGGTCAGGGTCAGATAAGGAGGGTAATGACTGAGATCTTATAATATTTCTTGCTGTCCTCAATATCTGTTTAGTATCTGTAACTCCCAACTGCAATGGTGAAGTAGTTCTGTTCCTAGTTCCAACTCCTCTAGTAGCCACTGTGACAAATCTGGTGAAAAGTATCCTTAAAAATGTGCTGGTTTAAGTTCACCTCTTAAAACTAGTAAAACTGATAAGTATCCCAGGGAAAATATGTCTTCAACTTCGTCCCCGTCAACGGCGCCAAAGATGTTTGTGCCATAAATTGTTTCCAGGCCACAAAGAAACAAGCCAACACAATCTCAAATATTCAATTAACAAAACCAGGGTTTAGGGTTTTTTGAAAGGTTTTCCTGGTTGTAAAGTTTGGTGACTGAAGGGAATACATTCATGAGCCAAATAGGAACTGAATCATAAGAAAAGAAGAACAAAGATGCATAATATAATTACCAATATCCAACAGAACATGACATTAAAGTTCATTCACAACTGACAAGCACTACCAGCATACAAACCATTAACCAGCAATGAATTTATCAATTCTGTAACTAAACAAGTTAAAAATGAAGCCAAAACATAGACTGAAGGGTGGAAAGGATCATATATTTCATAATTCTGTTCAACAAATACACATGAGAGTTATAGTACTTAGCTCATAAACAAGTCAAAGACCTCCTTAAGCCAGCAAAAAATCGAACCCTTTGTTCTCTTTCTCATTTAGCTAAATACTGTTTCTCAAAAAATCAGTTAGGGTCTAAACCCTAATTGTCTTCTGCCTACTCATCGATGGGATACTGTCAAATTATAATTTAGAAAATAAAGTATTTCTTCAAAAACATAACAAATAACTGACTAACTAAAGTATTTCTCAAAAGACATAACAAGTAACTGACTAACTAAAAATACTCATAGGTCCTTGGTAGCTTCTGCCAATAAGGCTATTCCATCCAAGGCTTGGGCCTTTTTCTTTTCTTTTTGCTGTTCAGCTTCCATCTTTCTCAATCTTTTAGTAAGTTCTTCATTCTGTTGCTGTAAGCTTTTGACAATCTGCTTCAATTTTGCACATTGTAAATTTGTGCTTCTCTTCCTCTTCAGGGCCTCCTTGGAAACTGCAGTAAGCTCTTGATAATGCTCATTTACTTCTTGTAAATCCTCCCTGAGTCTTCTATTTGCTAGGATCATACCATCATTTAATTCCTGCATGTAATCCATTTGATGCGTATATTGTCTGATGGATCTTTGCAGGTTCTCCTTTTCTGAGTCAAAATCCTTCCCTGTTGTGGTATCCTGTATCTCACTGGGAAGCCATGGGATATCTAGCTTTCTGAAAATGTCTTCATCCTCCTGTAGCAGCTTTGTAGAAACACGAGGAACACTTGGAATTTCTTGAGTGTCTGTTTCATCAGGTGCATTTTCGTCCATTAGCAACTTATTTTTTGAATAATAGGCATCCACTTCTTCTTTCTGCTGCTCCTTCAACATTTCATCTCTTAAATCCAGAAACACAGCTCATAGTTTATTTTGGGTGAGGCTGGACTCTTCTACTGTCTTCAAAGGTTTCTTTCCTTTACTTTTACCTTTGCTAGATTCTAGGTTTTCCTCTGAAGAAGAGGTATCGATCATAGTAACCTCTGTTGTGTTTAATTCAGGGTTTAGAAGCTTTTTCATATTCAGCCTTAGTTTATTTTTTGATCTGGTTTTAGGTCTCCAACCTGGGGCAAGGTCTTTCACCATCTTCAAAGTTTTTCCTTGATGTATAACTATGGCTAACTCCATAGCTTTAACCCTAATCTTGTTTTTCTTTGGCCTCACTATGCTATCTTCTTGACTGGAGAATTCCCTGTATGTACCAACCCTAGTTTCAGCCTTGACTGTCAACTCATCTCCCTCTAGAAAATATCCTTCATCTTCAGATAAAATAGTAATAGGGCTTCTCTGTTGGACCTTGGCATCCTCTTCCTCCACTGCAACCTTCTCTGTGACAATAGTTTTCTCATCCATGAGAATTTCTGCTGGTGCCCTATTTTGCACAGGCTGATCTTCCTTTTTTAGAAACAGTGAACTTTTGCCCTTATTATCAGTTGAAGACTGCTGATGTTCATAGTTTGCCTTTGAAGGTTCTATCACTTCTTCAAGTTTAACTTCTTTTTTATTTTTAGACTTGACTTTTTGACCTAGTTTTCTAACTAGGGTTTTCCCCTTGTCCACATGTTTTTTGGTTGGCTGATCTTCCTGCTTAATTTGGAAACCAGACCAAAAGACGAAATAGTCCCATGTCTTCTCTTCTCTTCCTAGAGCAGTGCTGATAATTAATTTGATCAATCCATGATGGAAAATAGACTGTGATGTGTGGTCCTGATGCTCTTTAATCCTGCCTGCCATTTTCTGCAAACTCTTCAATAAGAAGAAGGGAAGACTCATCCTTACTTCACCAGCCAGGTGCTGTAGGAACCTAAAATGATACTTGTAGACAAAAGCATACCTCCCTTCATAGGTAATGTAGCTTTGTAGGACTTTAATGGGCTCTACCCATCCATCTTTGAAATTCTGGATTAGTACTCCTTTGCTCCAGTCTGGAATAATTCCAGGTAAAAGATACCTTTGGGCATTGAAGGTGAATGGCAACTTTTTGAACCACATTTCTCCTTCATTTATGACTCCTATAGCTTCAGCAACCAACTCCACAGTCAACTTAAACTTCAGAGTATCAAATACTACCATGTCCTGGTTATAGCATTGGGCAAATTTATAAGAGACCTTGGTGTTATAGCCATCAATCTTCTTGAAGAAATCCAACCATCCAGCATTCTGGAAGAGATCTGCACAACCTAGAAATTGGTCAATCCAATTCAGCTCAGTGGGCTCAGCCCTGTTGGTCTTCCCATTTTTTCCCATCTTCTTTCAATGACTGAATTCTGTGTAATTTTAAGGCCCTGTTAATGACCTAACAACTTTTTTTCCCTCGAGCTCTCAGAGTTTTGACAGTCTGTTTCTATGGTTAATGTAGGAAATATTTTACACCGGGCTTGAGTAACTTAGGTCAACAGAGTGCCAAAAATTCTTCAACAAAACTGCTGCTGGAATTAACTAACCTCCAAGATGTTCATTTCGATGCTAGACCATCTCTAGAATGCATGAAAACATCTGTGTGTTATGGTTCTGCACAAATAATACCCTTGGGTCCTTTGAATGCCACTAATGAGCTATATCTTTGCAAAAAGGATTTTGCATTAGTGCTCTCAAATGCCTGCTTCTTAAATCAAATTGTGATTGTTTAACTAGGGGATGGAAACATATGAGAGCAATCTTATTTCTACTAACTTTCTGCTTCAACTTGCATTCAGCACAAAACCAGTCAGCTTCTGGCACCTACTCAGACAAGGTCTGCATGCAATTGACATGCTTAGCTAACTCCTTGCATTGCTTACAGATAACAAGTGATTCTGTGAAACCCTAGTCGCCATAAACAATCCAGACCTTCAACCTACCCTACTTGTTGGTCTTGACAAAGAAATTGTTCAATGTAACAGTTGTTTTTCAACTTATAACTTGCCAAAACATTTAAAACCTTTTAGGCTGATATATGATCATAGGGTGTTTGTTTAAAACATAAATTTATGTTTTCCCTAATCAATTTTGACATAAGCAGTTTTAATGGAAAAACCCCAATTTAGCTGCCACGACCAAGTTTACGCGGAATACCTCATTCCCGTCATGCTGCAGATGTTTAAAATAGATCCTTGAACTATCTGACCATCGAAATTAACTATCCAAGTGTCTTCAGGTCTTCAGTTTGCTTCCAGCTAACGTGCTGAGAGAACCCTAAATCTCCTTTGTAACTGCAAATTCTAGATTTTAAGTAGATGTCTTCGTTCCACTTCGCCTCCAGCTTTGTGATGCATATGTGGAGAACTTCCTTCCCATCAAACTCGGCTCGTACCTCTACCTGTCATGATACGCTGAGCCCTAGCTGTTGATTACCACGATCTCCTTCACATCACGAACCACACCTGTTTGCATGATCATTTCTGATGAAACACGTATCACAACCCTTTACACATGCGATTAGTCATATAGAGATCGAAATCATGAGAGAATTTGGCTTAAAAATCAGCAATTTTGGTGCCTGCGATATTCTTGTAGCGCCGTAGTGTAAAATTTTAGTCGTTGCGCTACAAGAATATTTCAAATTCAAATTTGGCGCTATTTTAATCATTAATTCCAATTTAAATAAGGTTTATATAATAAACCTTGCTCTTAGAGTATATTTGTGACATCCTTAATCAATATAAGTCCTATAGAACCCTTCAAAACCATAAGAAAAACAAACCTAATGGAAAACCTAAAGCAAAAATCAAAATCTCACTTAAAACCCAAAATTTTCTAAAGTAAGCAAATGAGCAATCTTAAAATAAAAACCACAATCAAAATATAAAATTGAAGAAAACAAGTTCATGACTTAACAGCTGGCATAATTAGGCCTAGCCAAAGTTCTTACTTTGCGCTAGTGGTAATGGTATGCAAGCTAGATGGATCATGGTGTATGTGTCCTGATTATAGAGAGCTCAACAAGATCACCATTAAGATAAGTTTCCCATTCCCGTCATTGATGAATTGTTAGACGAATTACATGAAGCAGTTGTCTTCACAAAGTTAGATCTTCGTTCTAGGTATCATCATATTCGAATGAAGGATGAAGACATCCCCAAAACAACATTCAAAACTCATGCATGTCACTATGAGTTTTTGGTCATGCCATTTGGTATAACAAATGCACCTTCCACATTTCAAGGTTTGATGAAATCTATTTTCAAGCCTTTCCTTAGAAAATTTGTGTTGGTATTCTTTGATGATATACTAATCTATAGTAAGTCTTGAGGAAAAACATGTTCAACATGTTGATAGGGTACTACAACTACTAAAGGAGAAAGAACTGTATGTAAAACCCTCAAAATGTTTCTTTGGGAGAAATGAGGTAGAGAATTTGGGTCATATTGTATCTCATGAAGGTGTCAAGGTAGACCCTAAAAAAATTAATCCATGATGGACTGGCCGATTCCCAAAACCCTATAGAACCTTCGAGGATTCTTAGGTTTGACAGGGTACTACCACAAGTTTGTTCGCAACTATGGAAGAATAGAAGCTCCTCTAACATCGTTACTAAATAAAGATGCATTTTCTTGGACTCCAGGGGAAACTCAATCCTTTCAACAACTCAAAGAGGCCATGTGTAAAGCTCCTATTTTGGCGACACCAGACTTCACAAAAACCTTTATTGTGAAATGTGATGCTTCCAGAAATGGAATTTGAGCTGTAGTAATGAAATAAGGACACCCTATTTCCTTCACACGCCATCCAATAACAGGAAATAACATAAAAAAGCCCATTTATGAGAAGGAAATGTTGGAAATACTACATTCCTTGAAGAAATGGTGCCCCTACCTTATAGGGATACATTTCAAGGTTAAAACTGATCATGATAGCCTTAAACACTTCTTGGAACAAAGGCTATCTTCATAAGAGCAACAAAAATGGGTAACAAAGATGTTGGGATATGACTTTGAAATCATCTACAAAAAGGGGAAGAAAAATGTTGTCGTAGATGCACTCTCCATAAAAGATGAGGATGTTGAAGCATTACTCTATGTTATTTCGATCATCCAACCATATTGGATAGCTGAAGCAATGGACAAATGGAAAAATGATGAAAAATATGAACATTTATCCAAAAGCTGCAACAGGATCACAGTGCCTCTAATACATTTAGGTGGAAAGATGACTTTATATGGTACAAGGATCGCTTATATCTTGAATGTTTGGCTTGCCAACAAAATAAATTAGAATCAATTAAGACCCCTGGTCTCCTACAACTACTTTCTATTCCAAGCCAAAAGGTGGAAAGAGGTCTCGATGGATTTTATCATAGGTTTACCAAAGTCTGAAGGAAAGAGTGTCATCATGGTGGTTGTTGATAGAATTACTAAATATGCACACTTCTGTGCACTATTTCACCCCTTCAAAGCAAGCACAGTCACCAATTTTTATGGAGAGAGTACAAAAACTACATGGTACTCCAAATATTATAGTAAGTGACAAGGATCCCATTTTCACTGGAAATTTTTGGACCGGATTATTTTCTTTTTTGGGTACTCAACTGGCTCATAGCTCATCATATCACCCTCAATATGATGGACAAATAGAGATAGTAAACACATGTTTGGAAGGGTATATTCAATGTTTTGAATCTGATAAACAAACAGAATGGGTCAAGTGGTTACCATTGGCATAATGGTGGTATACTACTTCCTACCATACATAATCCAAAATGACCCCATTTATGGAACTGTATGGCTACCATCTGTTAGATTTTTAACATTTAAGCTAGAATTATCTTAGGATCTTTAACTGAGAGAATAACAAGCACAACAATCAAACATAAGAGACAATAGACACAAAGATTTACCTCAGGAAACCATATTGGAGAAAACCCCACAAATTCCTCAGAGATAGTATCAACACCAAAAGTAAAACCCAAAAACAGTAAGATGATCTCCTGACAACAATAGTCTCTCTCTCTTGTCCCAACTTCTTGTTTCTCTCTCAGTTATGTGCTACAATTGAGTGTGAGTGAATGTGTGATAAATAGGGAGGCTCACTCTCTATTTATACTAATTCCTGACTTGACAATAACTCACTAGGGAAGACTTCTCTAGGAGAGTTTGATAACCCTAGGGCCCCACAACTATGGGGACTTTAACCCTTGATCAATAAGGAGGGTTACCCTCTACGAATTTACATGACTTGTTTACATTATTGAATCTCCCAATAGGAACATCGGGGCATGACATAACTCAATTACATTACAGATACTTCCCGGAATAAACATCGGTGTACAATACACAAAATATACAAGTGAATACATTCTGAAGTTACAGATACATCAACACTCCCTCTTAACTAGGAAGGTATTCTCTCGTCATAATTTATCAACACAAGTCTTCTTCTCTATATCATCTGGATCATCATCAAGTTATCTTCATCTTCAAGTCATCCTCATCTTTGGATCTGGATCATTACTAAATCTGGATCATCATTGCTAGACCATCACTGGATCATCATCATTGGTGCTATCTCTGAATTCTTCTCCTCATAGGAAGTTCTACAGAGCTAGCCCTTTTTCATGTTGGTTGTAGGCCTAGCCTCTATGTAGGTCTTCTTCAGCGCTTATATCTGACCCTTAGTCAGAACGACCCACCCATCACTTACTTCTGGCCATGCGAGGAACAAATCTAGTATACATGTTAGAAAGGAACGCCCAACACTCACATCTGACCATGGGAGGAACACATCCTTAATCCATGTCAAAAATGCCCAACACTCACATTTGACCATGAGAGGAACCAATCCAGCATTCATGTCAGAAAGGATCTACACTTACATCTGACCATGTGAGGAACCATTCTAGCATACATGTTGAAAAGGATTTACACTTACATCCGACCATGTGAGAAACCAATCTAGCATACATGTTAAAAAGGCTCTGCACTTACATCTGACCATGCGAGGAACCAATCCAGCATATGTGTCGAAAAGGCTCTGCACTTACATTCGACCATGCGAGGAACCAATCTAGCATACATGTTGAAAGGGATCTTAACTTACATCCTACCATGCAAGGAACCAATCCAGCATACATGTCGAAAGGGCTATGCACTTACATCTAACCATGGGAGGAACCAATCCTACATCCATGTTAGAAGGGCTCTTGGACTCATCACTTCCCTTTGGAGGGAACCTCGATCTGGAGAACACCAAGCTTCTCCTTGACGTACTCAAAATTCACTCTGGCTAATAGCTTGGTCAACACATTAGATATCTGTTCGTCCATCACAACATACTGGAGCTTTACTGCTCCTCTCTACACCATATCCATGATATAGTGATATTTGATCTCGATATGCTTCGACTTGTCATGGAATACCGAGTTCTCACACAACTTCACACAACTTTGGTTGTTGCAATATATACAAGTAGCATCTAACTGGAGATCAAACAAATCAGATAGTAGATTCCTCAGTCATACTGCCTCACAACTAGCTAAACAAGCTATGACATACTCTGCTTTAGCTGTACTCAATGCCATGCAAGACTGTTTCCTGCTAAACCAAGAGATCACACTTGATCCCATACTGAAGCAGCACCCTGAAGTGCTCTTCCTATCGATGGCACTGCCTACCCAATCTGAATCAACATAAACTTCCAAGTTAATCTTCTGATTCGCCTCATACTTGAGCACATAATCAACTGTACCCTTCAGGTACCTCAGAATATGCTTTGCATCAATCAAGTGAACATGTCTAGGATCTCTCAGGAACGGGCTCAATGTGTTCACAACAAAACAAATATCTGGTCTCATATTCGTTAGGTACATCAAGGACCCAATCATCTGACGATACATCGTAGCATCAACCGACTCTGATGAAGCATCACTTAAAATATTCAGGCTCAATGCCATAGGTGTGGTCATGGCCTTGCAATCCATCATCTCGAACCTCTTCAGGATCTCTAATGCATACTTTCCTTGTCCTAGGGATATTCCATCCACATTCTTCCACACCTCCATGCCTAGAAAGTAGTGCATCATACCCAAGTCCTTCATCTCAAACTCGGCAGCAAGCTTCCTCTTTGTATCAGTAATCAACCCATCTTCACCTGTTACAAACAGGTCATCTACATACAGTAGGAGTATCACTGGGTTCCCTTCTTCAACTTTGTAGTAAAGGTTGGAATCTACTTTACTCTTGGTAAATCCCAAACTGGATAGGAAGCCATCAATTCTGCCATACAATGTCCTGGGTTCCTGTTTCAAAACGTATAGGGATTTCTTCAATTTACACACATGAGTCTCCTTGTCATGTGTCTCAAAACCGAGTGGCTTCTCCACATACACTTCCTCTTCTACTACACCATTCAAGAAAGCAGTCTGGACATCTAATTGGTGTATCTTCCATTTCATTATTGCAGCCAGAGCAAGTACCAATATGATGGAAGTGTATCTGGCTATAGGTGTAAAAGTTTCTTCATAATCTATCCCTTCTTTCTGGGAGAAGCCACAACCCACAAATCTTTCTTTATATTTCTCTATGCTGCCATCTGCAACATTCTTGATCTTGTAGATCCATTTGGAAGTCATGATAGACTTCCCCTTTGGTCTTGGAACAACATCCCAGACATCATTCTTCATGATCCACTGGTACTCCTCGATCATACCATCATTCCATTCTTTCTTCTCTGTTTCTTCTTCATAGTTGGAAGGTTCTTTATCAATGAAGTCACACAATAGTGCTACATAGCCAGACCAGAACCTGGTTTTTTTCCTCTCTATGTGCACTTCTTCTGGAGCCCCATATCTTTCTGCACCTTGGATAGCCTCTCATACCCATGCAGGTTTCCTATTGTGAGGATTCTTCTCTTGGGGTGGATCTACAGGTTCCTGGGGTTCTTCTATTTCTCGATCTTCATCTTGATTTGCATCGTTCATAGTTGTATCTTGAATTCTGGGTACTTCTGTTTCTTTAGAGTCTTCAGCTGGTCTCTTTCTGGATTTGTTGTAAGCTGAATCTTTGTCGAATGTTGTGTCTCTACTTATGTTGATCTTCTTGAATCTTGGGAAATATATTTTGTAAGCTTTTGAGCTTTTAGAGTACCCCACAAATAAACCCTTCTTTCCTGAAGGATCTAACTTTTTCCTCTTTTCTTTTGGAATGTGTATGTACACTTGACAACCGAATATTCTGATATGAATGAATTCTGGTTTCTTGCTGGAGAAGAATTCTTCAGGTGTCTTGTTCTTGAGTACTTTATGCGGAGTATAGTTCTGTACATACATAGTTGTTCTAGTAGCTTCTGCCCATAGATGCATAGGAAGATATTGATCATGAAGCATTGTCCTTGCAGTTTCCATAATCATTCTATTCTTTCTTTCTGCAACCCCATTCTGTTGTGGATTATATGGAGTGGTTAACTTCCTCTTAATCCCTGAATCTCTGCATAATTCTTTGAATTCATTTGATGTGAATTATCCACCATTGTCTGATCGAAAGGTCTTGATTTTTTTTTCTGTATGATTCTTGATCAAAGCTTTGAACTCTTTGAACTTGCTGAATACTTCATCTTTTTTTTTCATGAAGTATATCTATGTCTTCTTGGAAAAATCATCAATGAAAGAAACATAGTATACATACCCTCTTAATGAGCTGGATGACATTGGACCGCATACATTGGAGTGAATGATTTCCAAGATTCCTTTTGCTTTTCTTTCGCTACTTGGAAATGTCTTCTTTGTGTTCTTTCCTTTCACACATCCTTTGCAAACTCCTTCATGTTTTGCCTGCATTTATGGAAGTCCTTCAATAGCTTTTCTTGCAAGTGGTAATGCCCTGTAGTGCACATGTGCAAGCATTCTATGCCAAATTTCATTTGGCTCTACTGAGTCATGAACCAAAGCTTGTTCTGGTTGTCCCTTCAATTTGTATAAGCCTCCCTCTTGCTTTCCAATTACTATTGCATCGTCAATAGTATTTCCTTTTGGCCATGTGAGGACTTGGACATATACAAATGTAACCCTCATGCCTTTTACATCTAATGCCAATATGGATAGAAGATTCTTCTTTAGCCCTGGTACAAACAAGACATTCTTCATTTTCATAGAGTTTCTAGAGTCTAGCTTGTAGGAGGATTCACCACCACCTTTTATGGGATATTGGTAGTCATCCCCAAGTTTTACCTTATGGGGTGAATTATGTTCAGATAGATTCACAAAATATTCTTTGAATCCTGTCATATGCTTGGAAGCCCCACTATCAATAAGCCAATCTTTGCTTCCATGTGTGACAGTTCTCGTGAGGGCAGAGATCAAAACATATTCTTCATCACTTGAAGAGTCTTCACTTTCTTGTTTGACTCTTTTCTTGGGAGGATCATGTTGATGTATTTGTAACTTCGGAATGTATTCACTTGTAATCTTATGTCTTGTACCCCGATGTTTATTTCGGGATGTGTCTATAATGTATTTGAGTCATGTCATGCCCCGATGTTCCTATCGGGAGGTTCTATAATGTAAACAAGTCACGTCAAGTCATTGTGGGTAACCCTCCTATTGTTCAAGGGTTAAAGTCCCCATAGTTCCGAGGCACTAGGGTTATTAGAATCTCCTAGAGAAGTCAGCCCCAGTGAGTCATTGTCAAGTCAGGAATTAGCATAAATAGAGAGTGAGACTCTCTATTTATCACACACTCACTCACACTCAGTTGTAGTGCATAGCTAAGGAAGAAGAAGTTGTTGGGGCTAGAAAGAAAGAGGCTACTGCTGTTGGGATATCATCTTACTATTTTTGGGGCTTTGCTATTTGGTACTGATTCCATCTCTGAGGAAGTTGCGGGGTTTTCTCCTTTATGGTTTCCCCGAGGAAAATATTTGTGTTCATTGTCTTATGTGTTTGATTGCTATGCTTGTTATTCTCTCAGTTAAGATCCTAAGTTAATGCTAGCTTAAATGATAAAAATCTAACATGGTATCAGAGCTAACCTAAGAAGAAGACACTGTGCAGCTGCGGAAACTAGGGCTTCCCACTTTTTGGGTCTCTCTCCATAGATTTTTAGCAAAAGAAGGTTGGACTGACTCTCCTCCCTAGGGTGCATCTTTCAGTTGAAGCAGAATCTGATTCTGAGCATTTTCAGTTTTTGACCCGACACTAGTGCTGAAAATTAGGGCTTTCCACAAAAGTGGAATTTTTGAGTGAGCCCAGGCCTAGATTGATCTCCTCCTCAAAATCGAAGTTTGGAGATCAACATCAAAGAATTTGGTTGGACAAAACTCCGAGAAATTCAAACCCTAATCTGCTCCTGAACCAGCACTGCATAAATTCAGCTCCAAATCCAAATCTAACATCTTGACCTGGTAAGATCTAAATATTTTGTATTTCCATTTAAGGTTCTCAGTTAATATGTCTCATCGTACCAAGCTTGATGAAAAGCTTGAGGGATATAATAACTTCCGAGCCTGGAAGTATAGGATCTCCCTGGTCTTGGAAGAAAATGATTTGGACTCCTACATCAATGAGGAGATTCCAGTTCTAGAGGGAGACGAGGCTAAGGCCTTACACAAGAAGAAGTTGGTTATGGCTAAGAGGATTATTGCTGATTCAATCAAGGATCACCTCATACCACAGGTGTCCTCCCTAAAGACACCTAAAGCTATATTTGATGCCCTAACCAAATTGTTTGAAGGAAAGAACATAAACCGGAAGATGACCTTGAGGAACCAGTTGAAGAATGTGAAGATCTAGAATGCGGAGACCATACAATCATACTTCAATAGGGTCTCCCATATCAAAGAACAACTTGAAGCAATAGATGAAGAAGTGGAGAATGCAGACATTGTAATGACCACCTTGAATGGTCTCCCTAGGACATGGGACTCTTTCATTCAAGGGATCTGTGCCTGAAAGAAGTTAGTCAAGTTCAACAGACTATGGGAAGAATGCTCTCAAGAAGAAGCTTGGATAGTAGATCGAGAAGAAAATATGGGAACTGAAGATCAAGCTCTCATAGTACAATCCAAGAAAACCAGATCTAGCCACCACAAAGGTAAGCACTCTCACTAAAGGAATAACTTTAGAAATCCTAGAGATAGGTTTAATTACATTTGCTATACATGTGATGAAAGAGGACACTTTGCTGGAGATTGCCTTAGAAACAAAAGTAGCTCTCACAAGAAGAAGGGAAACAAGAGAAGACATCATGCTCATGCTACAGAGGATGATGAACCTTCCACAAAGAGAAACATACAAGATAGTGATGATTCTTCAAGTGATGAAGAATATGTTCTAATTTCCACTCTCATGGGAACTATGACACATGGCAACAATGATTGGCTTATAGACAGTGGTGCTTCCAAACATATGATAGGATTCAAGGAATCCGTTATGAAATTATCTGAACATGAATCACCTCACAAGGTGAAAATCAGAGATGACTACCAGTATCCAATAAAAGGTAGTGGTGAATCCTCATACAAGCTAGACTCTGGAAATTCTATCAAAATGACAGATGTATTGTTTGTACCTGGACTAAAGAAGAACCTTCTCTCCATATTTGCATTGGATGTAAAAGGAATGAGGGTTTCATTTGTAGATGGCCAAGTCCTCATGTGGCCAAAGGGAAAGTCCTTCGATGATGTAGTAGTGATTGGGGAACAAGAAGGAGGACTATACAAATTGAAGGGACAACCAGAACAAGCTTTGGTTCATGACTCGGTAGAACCAAATGAGCTTTGGCATAAAAGGCTTGCACATGTGCATTACAGAGCACTACCACTTGCAAGCAAAGTTGTTAAAGGTATCCCAGAAATGTAGACAAAACATGAAGGTGTATGCAAAGGATGTGTGAAAGGGATGAACACAAAGAAGACATTTCCAAGTAGCGAGAGCAAGGCAAAATGAATTTTGGAAATCATCCACTACGATGTATGCAGTCCAATGTCATCCAGTTAACTAAGAGGGTATGTATACTATGTTTATTTTATTGATGATTTTTCTAGAAAGGCATGGATATACTTTATGAAAAACAAAGATTAAGTATTCAACAAGTTCAAGGAATTCAAAGCCTTGATCAAGAATCACATAGAAAAGAAGATCAAGACCTTTCGATCAAACAATGGCAGAGAATTCACATCAAATGAATTCAAAGAGCTATGTAAAGAATCAGGGATTAAGAGGGAGTTATCCACTCCATATAATCCACAACAGAATGGGATTGCAGAAAGAAAGAATAGAATGATAATGGAAGTAGCAAGGGCCATGCTTCATGATCAAGATCTTCCCATGCATCTATGGGTAGAATCTGCCAGAAAAATGGTGTATGTACAGAACCGTACTCCACACAGAGTACTCGAGAACAAGATACTTGAAGAAGTCTTCTTCGGCAAGAAACCATAAGTCAACCATCTCAGAATATTCAGCTATCCTGTATACATACACATTCCGAAAGAAAAGAGGATGAAGTTAGATCCTTCAAGAAAGAAGGGTATATTTGTGGGATAAAGTTCAAAGGCTTACAGAATATACTTCCCAGGGTTCAAGAAGATTGACATTAGCAGAGATGTAACATTTGACAAAGATTCATCCTACATCAAATCCAGGAAGAGACCGGCTAAAGAACCTGAAGAAATAGAAGCACCCAGGATTCATGATACAACTATGAACAAATAAATTCAAGAAGAAGATCAAGAATTAGAAGAACCTCAAGAACCTATAGATCCACCTCAGGAGAAGAATCCTCAGGAAAAGAATCCTCACAAGAAGAAACCTGCTTAGGTACATGAAATTATCCAAGGTGCAGAAAGATATGGAGCTTCAGAAGAAACACACAAAGGAAGAAAGAGAACTAGGTCTTGCTCTAGTTATGTAGCCTTGCTATGTGACATTATTGATAAATAACCTTCCAACTATGAAGAAGCGGCATAAAGGAAAGAATGGAAGGAGTCCATGATTGAAGAGTATCAATTGATCATGAAGAATGATGTTTGGGATGTTGTCCCAAGACCAGAAGGGAAGTCCATTGTAACTTCCAAATGGATATACAATATCAAGCATGCTGTAGATGGCGGCATAGAAAAATATAAAGCAAGATTCATGGCTCGTGGCTTCTCCCAGAAAGAAGGAATATATTATGAAGAAAAATTTTCACCTGTAGCCAGATACACTTCCATCAGATCAATACTTTCTCTGGATGCAGTAATGAAATGGAAGATACACCAGATGGATGTCAATACTACTTTCTTGAATGGTGTAGTAGAAGAGGAAGTGTATGTAGAGACACCACTCAGTTTTGAGACACATGATAGGGAGTCTCATGTGTGTAGATTGAAGAAATCCATGTACGGTTTGAAACAGGCACCTAGGATTGACGGCTTTCTATCCAGTTTGGGCTTTACCAAGAGTAAAGCAGATTTCAACCTTTACTACAAGTTTGAAGATGGAAACCCAGTGATACTCCTACTATATGTGGATGATTTGTTTGTAACAGGTATGGATGGGTTGATTTTTGATATGAAGAGGAAACTTGCTGCCGAGTTTGAAATGAAATACTTGGGTATGATGCACTAT
The DNA here is from genome assembly GCA_001517045.1 of Pseudotsuga menziesii. Classification (NCBI taxonomy): domain Eukaryota; kingdom Viridiplantae; phylum Streptophyta; class Pinopsida; order Pinales; family Pinaceae; genus Pseudotsuga; species Pseudotsuga menziesii. Next base: position 105,162 of record LPNX010818411.1, on the reverse strand, counting down.
TTCATAGGCATGGAGGTGTGGCAGAATGGGGATGGAATCTTCCTTGGACAAGGGAAGTATGCAGTAGATATTCTGAAGAGATTCAAGATGATGGACTGCAAGGCCATAACCACACCTGTGGCATCGAACCTGAAGTTATTGAGTGTTGCTTCATCAGAAGCGGTTGATGATATGATGTATCATTAGATGATTGGGTCCTTGATGTACCTGATGAACACAAGACCAGATATTTACTTTGCTAGGAACACCTTGAGCCAGTTCCTGATAGATCCGAGACATGTTCACTTGATTGTTGCAAAGCATATTCTGAGGTACCTGAAGGGTACAGTTGACTATGGGCTCAAATACGAGGCAAAGCAAAAGATTATCCTGGAGGGTTATGTTGATTCATATTGGGTAGGCAGTGCCATCGATAGGAAGAGCACTTCATGATGCTGCTTCAGTATGGGATCAGGTGTGATCTCTTGGTTTAGCAGGAAGCAGTCCTATGTGGCACTGAGTATAGCTAAAGTAGAATATATCGTAGCTTGTTAAACTAGTTGCGAGGCAGTATGGCTGAGAAAGCTACTGTATGATTCATTTGATATCCAGTTGGATGCTACTTGTATATATTACGACAACTAGAGTTGTGTGAAGTTGTTAGAGAACCCAGTGTTCCATGACAAGTCAAAGAATATCGAGATCAAGTATCACTATATCATGGATATGGTGTAGAGAGGAGCAGTGAAGCTACAATATGTTGCGACGGATGAACAGATAGCTAATGTGTTGACGAAGCCATTGGACAGAGTGAAGTTTGAGTACTTTAGAGAGAAGCTTGGTGTTCTCCAGATCGAGGTTCCCTCAAAAGGGAAATGATGATACCTAGAGACATTCTGACATGGTGAGAGGATTAGGTTCCTTCCATGGTCAGATGTAAGGGCTGAGCCATTCTGTCATGGTGAGAGGATTTGGTTCCTTCCATGTTAGATGTGAGTGCTGAGCCATTTTGATGTGACTGTAGGATTGGTTCTTACATGATTATATATAAGCATTGAATGCCATTCCTGGAATGGAGGCATCTGGTCAGTTACCAGGAAATCTCAGTCTGGGACTAAGGGCCATTCTAATATGATTGTGGGATGTAGTCTTACATGATCAGATGTGAGTGCATGGCCATTCTGATGTGATTGGGGGATGTGTTCCCACTTGATCAGATATAAGGGCTGATGCCTTTCTTTGGGAGAATGGAAGCACCTGGTCAGTTACCAGGAATCCTCAGTCTGGGACTGATAGCCCTTTCAACGTGGTGTTTTTGAACATGGTCGAATGTAAGTACAGAGCCCTTTCAATGCAGTGTTTTCGAACATGGTCGAATGTAAGTGTAGAGCCCTTCCGATGTGGTGTTTTCAAACATGGTCAGATGTAAGTGTTGAGCCCTTTCGATGTGGTGTGTTCGCAGATGGTTGGATATAAGTGTTGAGCCATTTTGGCGCAATGTATTTACACATGGTCAGAAGTGAGTGATGGGCCTTTCTGAGAAGATGAGGTCAGATGTGAGTGATGGGTGTGCCTTTCTGACAAGTTGATGTTAGATGTAAGAGTTGGGCGGGCCATTCTGACTTAGGGTCAAATATAAGTGCTGAAGACCTACATGAAGGGTAGGCCTACAATTAGCATGAAAAAGGGTTGGCTCTGAAGAACTTCCTATGACAAGAAGAATCAAGAGATAGCACCATTCTGAGATAGCACCGATGATGATGATCCAAGATCAAGTGATGATCCAGATGTGATGATGATCCAGACTTGATGATGATCCAGATCAAGTGATGATCCATATTTGATGATGATACAGATGATCCAGATCAAGTGATGATCTAGATTTGATGATGATACAGTGATGATGATCCAGCAGTCATGATGATCCAAATTTTGTGATGAAGAAGACTTGAAGAAGAAGATGACTTAGAAGAAGACTTGAAGACGAAGATGACTTGAAGATGAAGAAGACTTGAAGATGATGATGAATTAAAGATGAAGAAGAATTGAAAATGAAGACAACTTGAATATGAAGATGACGAGATGATCCAGTCGATACAGAGAAGAAGACCAGTGCTGAAAATTGTGTCGAAAGAATACCTTCCTAGTTAAGAGGGAGTGTTGATGTATTTGTAACTTTGGAATGTATTTACTTGTATATATTATGTCTTGTACCCTGATTTTTATTCCAGGAAGTGTCTGTAATGTATTTGAGTCATGTCATGCCCCAATGTTCCTATCAGGAGGTTCTATAATGTAAACAAGTCATGTCAAGTCATTGTGGGTAACCCTCCTATTGTTCAAGGGTTAAAGTCCCTGCAGTTCCAGGGCACTAGGGTTATTAGACTCTCTTAGAGAATTCAGCCCTAGTGATTGATTGTCAAGTCGAGAATTAGTATAAATAGAGAGTGATCCTCTCTATTTATCACACACTCACTCACACTCAGTTGTAGTGCATAGGTGAGGAAGAAGACGTTGCTAGGGATAGAAAGAAAGAGGCTACTGCTGTCGGGATATCATCTTACTATTTTTGGGGATTTGATATTTGGTTCTGATTCTATCTCTGAGGAAGTTGCGGGGTTTTCTCCTTTATGGTTTCCCTAAGGAAAATCTTTATGTTCATTGTCTTATGTGTTTGATTGCTATGCTTGTAATTGTCTCAGTTAAGATCCTAAGTTAATGCTAGCTTAAATGATAAAATTCTAACAGATCATCATCCTTTGCAGTGTGAGCATGATGTCTTCTTTTGTGGTTCTTCTTCTTTTTAGAACTATTCTTATTCATAGGACAATTTCTAGAAAAGTGTCCTTTTTCATCACATGTATAGCATCTGAGTTTGGATATATCCTTGTTTGATCTTATAGAGTTATCTTTCTGGTGAGAATGCTTACCTTGGTGATGATGACTGTCCCTTCTGCTTTTCTTGGAGTATACTGTGAGAGCCTGATCTTCATTTCCCATATTTTCTTCTTGAGCTACTATTCGAGCTTCTTCTTGTGAGCATTCTTTCCACAACCTACTGAACTTGATTAGCTTCTTTCTAGCACAGATTCCTTGGATGAAATAATCCCATGACCTAGGGAGATCATTCAATGTGGTCATCACAATCTCTACATTCTCCACTTCATCCACTTCTTCAAGTTGTTCTTTGATTTGGGAGACCCTTGTAAAGTATGACTGTATGGTCTCCTCATTCTTGACCTTTGCATTCTTCAACTGGTTCGTCAAAGTCATCTTCCGATTTATGTTCTTCCCTTCAAACAGTTTGGTTAGGGCATCAAACATAGCTTTAGGTGTCTTTAGGGAGGACACTTATGGTATGAGATGATCCTTGATTGAATCAGCAATGATCCTCTTAGCCATGACCAATTTCTTCTTGTGTAAGGCCCTAGCCTCATCTCCCTTTGGAACTGAAACCTCTTTAGTGATGTGAGAGTCCAAATCATTTTCTTCCAGCACCAGGGAGATCCTATACTTCCAGGCTCAGAAGTTATCAACATATTCAATCTTTTCATCAAGCTTGGTACGATGAGACATCTTAACAGAGAACCTCAAATGGAAATGAAAAAGATTTAGATCTTACCAGGTTAAGATGTCAGAACTAGATCTGGAGCTAAATTTCTGTAAAGTTGGTTCTCTGGTTCAGGAGAAGATTAGGGTTTGAATTTCCCGGAGTTCTACCCAACCAAAAACTTTGATCTTGATCTCTAAAATTCGATTTTGGGGAGGAGATCAATCCAGGACTGGGCTCATTCAAAAATTCCACTTCTCTGGAAATCCCTAATTTTCGGCAGTAGTGTAGGGTAAAAAACTGAAAAATACTCAGAATTAGATTCTGCTTCAACATAAAGATGCACCCTAGAGAGGAGAGTCAGACCAACCTCCTTTTGCTAAAAATATGTGGATAGAGATCCAAAAAATAGGAAGACCTAGCTTCAGCAGCTGCGCAGTGTCTTCTTCTCAGGTTAGTTCTGATACCATGTTAGATTTTTAACATTTAAGTTAGCATTATCTTAGGATCTTTAACTGAGAGAATAACAAGCACTAAAATAAAACATAAGAGACAATAGACACAAATATTTTCCTTGGGGAAACCATAAAGGAGAAAACCCTGCAACTTCCTCAGAGATAGAGTCAACACCAAAAGTAAAACCCAAAAGCAGTAAGATGATGTCTCGATAGCAGTAGTCTCTATCTCTTGTCCCAGCTTCTTCTTTCTATCTCATTTATGCTCTACAACTGAGTGTGAGTGAATGTGTGATAAATAGAGAGGCTCACTCTCTATTTATACTACTTCTCAACTTGGCAATAACTCACTAGGGACGACTTCTCTAGGAGAGTCTAATAACCCTAGGGCCCCACAACTGCGGGGACTTTAACCCTTGATCAATAAGGAGGGTTACCCTCTATGACTTTAAATGACTTGTTTAAATTATTGAATATCCCGATAGGAACATCGGGGCATGACATGACTCAATTACATTACAGATACTTCCCGAAATAAACATTGGGGTATAATACATAAAATATACAAGTGAATACATTCAGAAGTTACAAATACATAAACACCATCCACCATCCATCACATCTTCACTAAGAGACTCTAAGGTTCAAGCAGTGGAAGACCACATGGAGCATCAATGACAAGTTCTTGGACTCTTAATGGACAACCTAAATCTGGCACAAAATTGAATGACACAACAAGCAGATCAACACCGTAGTTAATGGAGCTTTAACATTGGGGATTGAGTTTTTTAAGACTACGACCACACAAACAGATGTCCCTGAAGAACACCAAGAAGGATAATAAATGATCACCTAAATACTATGGTCCCTACAAGGTGGTACAACAGATTGGTAGTATGGCCTACAAATTGGAACTACCGACATCTTCACGATTCCATATAGTTTTCCATGTTTCATGTTTAAAGAAGGTAATTTGTGACAAGATACTAGTTCAAATGATGTTACTAGAACTTGATGAGGAAGGAAAAATCATCTTGGAGCCTGAATAAATTACTGAATTATGAACTAGACAGCTTTGAAATCGATTAATTTCAGAGTATCTCATTAAATGGAAGAACTTACCCATAGAAGATTCAACATGGGAAGATGAGTCCTTTATACAACATCATCCATAAATACTTCAGCGTTGAGGACAACAGTTTTTGAAGGGGAGGGGCATGTTAAGCCCTTAATGATGACACATTACACCATATAGTGTGGTGCATTACCCCCTGTATTGTGGTGAATGACATATTATTTATGTAGGATTGGGTCTAATAGTGGGTTTATTAGTTGTTATTGTACAACTTTATCTCCTATATATAGGAAGGATATATTCTCATTTTAATCATCATATCATCTTATCTTGTCTTGTACCTTGTGTAAGGAGGTTCCTCCATCGAAGAGGATTGATATTTATCTCTGCTATTCATCATTTAGGCATGGATTACTCTCTTATTTTCTATTTATGTTATTTTTATGCTATATCTGGGATTTGGTTGCATAACATACTCTCAACTCTCCCTCTCAGCAAGGGAGACACTCTCTTCCCTACCAAACTTATCTCAGAAGTGTCTAAAATTCGTCATAGATAGAGTCTTGTCACAAATATGAAATATTCTTATCAGTCTCTATGTATTGAAACTCATTTTACATGACCATGACTTTAATGAAGTAAAAATTCATATCGAATGTGTTTTATCATAAAACACATATAGGGTTTTCGAGAAGCTTGACTATTAACACCTAATGACTATAGGCTCAAGTGTTTTACCTTGGTAGGTAGCTTCCCAGGATACTCTACTTCTCAGTATGTAGTACTATCCAAAAAACAAATTTTGCTTCTGTAGTACTCTCAGACATACATCTTGCTTCTGTAGTACTACCAACAATACACTTAGCTTTTATAGTACTAGACTCAAATTACATTGCTTATATCAGGCTAAAACAATAGATGGATATCACAATCAAATAATAGGTCTTCCATGTATCAAATACAATAAATATATTTTTCTAATGAACCTCAAAGGTACTCAAACATATGCTCAGTAGTAAGCATAAAATACAATAGGTCTGCTCAAAGACCAACCGACTACTTACACAAAGTAGCATCATCTAGATCCAATCCAGAATAAAGTTTCTCTAAACTAGAAACCATGGATTTTTAAATCCATCACATACAATATTATAGAACAAATATGTAGTAACATGTAGAAGGAAAGACTTGTCTTTTCTTTCACTCTTCAACATGTGTTGACTTCTTGAATATTCTGCTATATGGAGAAGTTCTCTATGAGCTTTCCATTCTCTGTGATGTTCTTCAAGTCATGATCACTTTCTCAGTGATCCATCTCTTTATGTTTGTAGCACACCAACTACCTCTCCGAGAGGTTTTAACTATTCTCTAACTATCCAAACTATAAATAGTCTCTGAGACTTTTGACCATGTATCTGCTCATGTGGATTCTCTCCACAAGGTATCACAAACCTTGGATGCCTAAGTAATGTACTATGAATAACTGGTGGGGACTTTATCTGCTGCTGCCTATGAAGACATATCAATACTCCCTCTTCAACTAGATGAGTTCTTATCTACTATACCAAGATTTTCCTGGACATAGGCTTAGTAAAAATTCTTTCAATGTTGCTTATCTGTGGATATGTACCATGTCTCGAATATAACTGACTAGAACCCTCAAAATATTTACTGATTTTCAACATGCTCTATCTAGATCAACACATGTGATCTTCATCAATCACTATACTAGTCAGATTTCATATATATTTGAAACTCTATTTTACTAATCAAGACATATTTGAGTCCACATACACTTGTACCAAGTAGGTATCACAACACATGCTTTGTACATGCCTATATACAAAATCCAAAACACATAACAAATCCTGGGACCTATGACTAACCAAATACATATTCAAGTGACTTGAAATCTCCAAATATGAATCCCTCTATGTGATGTGTGAGGTAAGCATGAAGCCCTCGAGTCTAGGCAATCATGTAGTCTTATGTTCACAGTTTATAAAACAATCATGATTCCCTAAATCTCATGTCTTATGGAGGACGTTTTCAGCCTTATATCAGTCCTATATGAGTATATACCAGCCCTACATAAGTCTTATATCAGTCCTATATCATCTCACAAAATTTGGACTCGTGAGATTGATAACATGCCAATAAAGATAGAGAAAACAATGTGTATGCTAAACACACTTCCAAGTATAGGAATACAGATCTATATGAAAGTTATGAAACATAATTTTTTTTTTGATCTGATTTATAACAACAAATAAGGTACTCATCTTTATTGTTTGTGTGGGCTCCCTCTTGATCTTTGCACCCTTGTGGAGATAGGTGGAGTCCTTCTTTATTCATTGCAACTTTAGACATTGCAAAAATAAAACTTAGTGCATGCACTAGAAGGTGTGTCTTTGCATGGGGATAAGGATCCCATGAAACCAAGAGTGAATACTCTTCTTCACTAAATGAAATATTCCTTTCGATCATCCTCTTCCTTGGATGATTTCTCTTGAGAAGGTTCACCTCCTTGTACGACGGTGGAGCTATGAATTCTTCCTTCTTTTCTTTTCCTTGTATTGCAATACCGCATGAAGTGACCTGCCTTCTTACAATAAAAACATATTATTTTTTATTTCTCAATACCTTTGTGGATCTCTTTCTTCTTTGCACAGAAAGTGTTCTTGGGAGAAAAATGTTTTCTTTCTTTCTTGGTTCTTTCCACGAGGGAAGGATTCTCCTCCATAGTTCTCACCATCTTGTTCTAGATGCTTCCTTCTTATTGTATGCAATCATGCCAAATTATTTTGAAATTGGGATGCTCTTCTCTTATGTTTACCGCAACAAGAAAGGTCTCCCATGAGTAGGGGAGTTCGTCGATGGCAGTTTGTAGAAGATCATTCTCATCTTCCATGTATTGAAGTTGGATGTTACTTTGAGTCTATCTTTTGGCCGAATGGATATAGAATCCATTGCTTCAATCTCTTAGTCAATTCTTCAAGATCTACAGAGGCTTAGGGTGTTTGCACAAAACTAAGCTCTTTCATGCCCTTGCTTGGATACCATGTTAGTGATTGTGCAAAATATGAATATAGTTGAACTTTGACACTTTAATCCACAATAACAATGCATATAAATCTCATAAATAATCCAAAGACATAAATCAAACCATAGAACACAGGATATACCCTAGGAAAACCCTCCACTGATTCAGAGGATGAAAAACCCAGCAAACAATATTAGAGTATGACTAATAAGTACCAGAGAATGATTACAACAAAATATCACATTGCTTTCACCGAGAGCACCAGAGAGTGGAGATCAAATGGAATATTGTATCTAACTTGCCAAGTGCATAACACTTTAATAACAAGTCAAATTAGGTTATACAACAAAAATATAATAGTTGCATGCATCAGTAATTTGTTAACACTTATAACATTGATCCATCTTCAATCATGCGCCCCCATTCATCTGGTGCCAATATGGCACTCCATAATTATCTCCCACAAGAAGACATGCACCTTCCATTAATTAACTAACTCTAACTCAATTGTTAACTGAGTGTACTGAGATGAACAGAATAGAACTACATGCAACTGAATGGAACCGAGTGTAAATGCATACAACTGAGTGTAACTAAACTGAACTGAATTGAACAATATGAAATTAATTGTAATTGAATGGAACTGAATGTAACTGAACAAAACTAAATGTTACTAAACATTAACTAAACAAAACTGCATGCAACTGAATGTAATTGAACATAACTGAATGTAACTGAACAATAACTGAATGGAAATGCATGCAACTGGATGTAACTGAACAATAATAACTGTAACTGAACAATAATAACTGTAACTGAACATAACTGAATGTAATTGAACGAAAATGCATGCAACTAAATGTAACTGAACAAAACTAATTGTAACTGAACATAACTGAATGTAACTGAACAAAAATGAATGTAACTGAACAATAATTGAACGAAACTGCATGCAACAGAACAAACCTGACTGTAACTAAACAATAATTGAACAAAACTACATTCAAATGAATGTAATTAACAAAACTAAATGTAACTGAACATAGCTGAATGTAACTGAACATAGCTGAATGTAACTGAACATAATTGAATGTAACTGAACAGAATTGCATGCAACTGAATGTAACTAAACAGAACTGAATGCAACTAAACAGAACTAGTGCTTCTCCATCAGTGATTATTTCCAACAACCACTTGCATAAATTAAGGAGTCGATTACTTAATTAAATGAACCTTGTTTACCATAACTAATACTCAACTAATTTGTTATCAATTCGAGTTCAATTGGTGGCAACATGGGTAATTCAAATTTTGTCTCCATCTTTGTGCTTATATTAATTATCTCTGCATGGTCGATATGTGTTTTCATAAATTCTATATCAAATCATAATCATAAGATTGTTTCCGAACCTATGATCATATGTATTACCCCAGATCAGATAGTCACATCCTAAATTAAATCACTTTAGGGGTAGCTAATCCCTAAAGGAGACTTATAGCACCTGTTGACCATGAATAGCCATACATCACATAGTATATCATTGAGACCTAATACAACATAAGTAATGTGAACTTAATACACATAATTTTCAGACTTGACACAACAAGTCTCAGACCTTAACATAAGGTCATGATCTTAACCATAAGATCCTAGTACAAGCATATCTCTCGAATAGGACTTGATCAAGGTCATAGCTTTATACAACACAAGATTTTTAACTTAACACAATAACTTAGTGAACTTAATACAACATAAGTTCTAGACTAGACACAACAAGTCTCACGGAGAGGATATGAATATAATTACAACATAGATTCCAGACTTGATTACAACACAAGTCTCATTGGAATGACTCTCGAAGTTGTACTCTCAACAAAAGAATGATACCCATTAATGTACAAGTCAATATTGCACTTACACGAGTATAGGTGCATAATGCAATTACAAGATTAAAATTTTATAGTTAACATAGATATCATTTCTACCCTTTTGAAAGAAATCACCAATATTTCCCCCTTTCCTCTTATTCTTTTTAACTTCTTGTCATGCCCCTAAAGGAGGAGGAGTTGCAATTACTAACGATAAGTTATAAGGGTGGAGAACATGATTCATAGAAGGAACTTGTTCCTTATATAAATTAGAGGCATTATCTTCATAAAGTCTTTACATTCCACCTAAAAGAGGTTCAACTATTGCTACCTCACTTGGGGAAGAAATCCATGTATCCATACCTTCTATATATCCATAAAGGAATGAGTGTAGTACCTAATCACTGGTTGTAGTTGTTTATTTACCACATTCTAATCAGTGTCATTATCCAACATTGATTCCTATTGGATAATATATCTCTTTAGTTTGGATTTGGTCCTTTTTTTTCAAGGAGGATGAGCTAGAGAATTAGGATAGGTAGGTTATAGATGTCCTAAAAGTTGATAGATCTTGCACGTAAATGGTGTGTTCTCATAATTCAAGGTATTTATGCATTTAATGTTTTCTATTTGAGAATCATTTTATGAAAAAGACCATTGCTAAGGTTTATCTTCATGTAATCTCAATATAGGATGCCATTGTCTTTCATGACATTTCGCACAATTAATACCAAATTATTAACATCCATTGTGGTTAGTTCTCGCAAAATCCACCTTTTTCTTAAATTTAGTTGCAGTATACCATTAGTGCTATATTTAAAGAGTAAAAATCACTATTAATTTATTTTTTGTATTTTGGAAATGACCAAGGCATAGGAAGGATTTTTAAAATCACGTGTAAATTAAGAAGATGTGAAGGTTCACTATTTACAACCAATGAATAAGTTTAGATTCTCCAAAATTGATAGAATACTTGTTTTATTTTAGAGTTTATGAAGTTGTGTTGGATTTTTCTAACTATTAACTTTTTTGATCAACTCCATTACTGAATCACTATGTGAATATTGAACATAAAGATTTTAAAAAGCCTATTTTCATTTCAAGAACTACTCCATACCCTCAATGGAGTGTTTACAACCACTTTGAAAGCAAACAACCAAGAAAATAAGAAATATGAAAAACAAATGATTAAGAGATTATGTGGTTAAAAAATTTTGAATGTGGGATGAACATACACTTGTCAATATAGACCTATTTTCATTTAAATAACGAATCCAAATGCTTAACATGTTTTGGTTCAGCTGAAGAAATGGACCGCTCTTGAGAACTATAGAGGTACATATTGATATGTATCATTGAAGTTGAAAGTGGTGCATAGGTGGTGAACTCAAAGTTCAAAATGGGCAATAATTTGGGAGTCCAAAATGGTAATATCTAACTTGTACAATGAAAGGTATACTTTGAGTGGGCCTAATGGTTAAGAACATATGTTTCCTCCTAGGAGGTCACAGGTTCAAATTCAGAGCAAGGTAGGGTATGTACACTTTCATAGACTTTAGCAATCAATCCAAATCACTATGCGGAGAGGGGTGTCATACACCAAATGAATTTGAAAGCAATGCACATGATAAGACATTAACAATCAATTGATCTCAAAGGTTAATGAATGCTCAGGAAAAGGACCATATTTCATAATCATAACTAGAATAAGAGGTAAAATGTATGACATCTAAAAACTTAGGTGAACTCAATTCACCAGTTAACTTTACCACTCACCTATCCGAACAATTTGGTGCGATTCTTCAACGAAGCCACTCAAGAGGGTATATGTGGCACAAACATGGTTTTAAAAATGATTAAGGATCACTTCTACTAGATCTAGATGGCTTGGCTTGTGGTGCAGGAACAAATTCCAGAGAAGAGTTAATGACTTTGTGGAGGCTTCTTCATTTCACATGGAGAAAAAAATATCTACATTACAAGTTCTAGGTGATTCTAAAGCCACAACCGAGTGGATCAATGGGAGATCCACTTTATTGGTGACAACGCTCAAAGAACGGAAACTCAGTATTCAGGATATGGTAATGGTTTTTGAAAACATAACTTTTAAGCATTTATATAGGGAATTAAACAACAAAGCATATCACCTATGGAACAAGTCTCTTGGTTTTGCAGAAGGGTGCATGTTTTACGAAGAAATCAAAGAATATTCGAAAGTCTCTTTAGGTTTTCTACATGCTTATTAAGGGTCTACAAGACTTCTATTATCATATGTTTCCTTAGGTATTTTCACTTGTGATGTGTTGACTCAGTAAAACATTTGACCTTGTGAAATCATTTTTATATTTGAGATCCTTTATGTAAGAAATATTTTATAGCTGTTTTCTGTTGGAGAACAAACAATATCTAGAATTCTTGGTTAGAGATAATATAACTCAAAAGTAGGAGGAATTAGTTACCATATTTCCAAAGATGTAAGTTGACTTTGATTCGTATCTTAATGAATAACAAACAATGAAGTTCTTTTTGTTGTTAAAAGGGAAAAAGAAAGATGCATTGCATGTAACAAATATAACAAGTTCCATAAGGTGGCGATGTCCCTCCTGATAAGATTTATAATGCATAATGTGTTGTGAATATGTGGACATGTGTTTATAGGAAAACTTGTTATTAGAGAAGTTGATATTGTATTGATCGTAGTGCCATGATTTTGTCATCATTGCATTTGAAAGGCCGCATGGCAGCTGATGTAATATTCTCTTTACTAAAATTGAAGTTTGTGATTAAATTTTCAAATGTTAATATATCTCCTTGGAATTTCAAAAGCGATTCACGAACTTGGAGTCTCACTTTGATTTATATCTCCTTGGAATTGCAAAATCTATTCAAGCACTTGGAGTCTCACTTTGATTTTGTTTGCTGGCCAAGCTTCAACTTTAATTCAAGAAGGATGGGCACATCACATATAATTTATTGATTTGTGTGTTGCTAAGTTGTAAGAAAACTGTGGGTCCCTCATGCTTGGTGTGGTGCCTAGTTAAAAATATAAAAAATATCTGCATATTGGTCTTTCTCCAATTCACAATCCCTTGGCTCAATGGGTGGTGCACTACTGACTTCTTGTTCCTTCATCCATGTATCATTCAAGAGTGAGTTCCATGTTAATGCTGTCACAGATGGTGGTGCATAGGTAAGTTCCCTGTTCCATATGCACATGAAGTATGGTGTAGATGATTCACAGACAAAGGATGTACTTGTGGGAGCAGGTGAAAAATGACCAATGATTGAAGAGGCTTAGGGTTGTCATATATATGATAAATGAAAAAAGATAAGATGTAAAACTAGAAACATTTTTTTATACCTAATAATGATATACTACGAGACCATTTAATGTCATCGGATATGACTCTTTCTCTAATTGATGAACAAACTATGACAGACATCAATTAATTGAGCCTTGGCATGCATACATGCATTGCGGTAGAAACAATTCAAACTCAAAATTGCATGGATGCAACGTGGTAGGAGCAATTCAAAATCCAAATTACTATGCATGTATGCAACGTGGTGTTAGTGTGTCCATACATTTGTAGGCACATGCACATCACTGTATATAGTGTTCGGTAATGATTGCACGATATGTGAATATAGACAAAATAACAAAGGATCCAATGCAAAATGCAATAAGTTATAGTAAAAGCATATCAACGGTCTACATTTCAGACAAAATTTTTTGTTCATAGGAATTCCAAGGTTGTGGTGGCTTCTAACTAGGGAATATTGACCACTGATTCTTCGTTTGCCTATCCAATTATAATGTGGAGCACAATTTGCAAAGGCGTTAATCTATCCCATATTTCCAGAGCCAGAACTTTTTTAGCGACATCTCTATGTTTGGGTGGACTATGTGCTTGGATCATTATGCAAATAGTTAGAGTGACTGACATGTAACCATGTAGTTTGAGATTGATCAGCAACAACAAAAAATTTCGAAGCATTTAGAGGTTGTTGAAAATGCCCAAAATGTTGCAAGCTCAAATGCTTGAAGAAGATAAAATGTGGAGACAAGGCTTCATAAACTATACCCATAGACCAAAAAGCTCCATAAAAATGCATTGACAATAAACCATCAACTCCGTACCAATTCCAGCTAACACCAAGATCATGTGGGAATGATATGGGATTTAGCTGCATAATTGTTTATTAGAATGGCAAAAAAATGGAAAATATGATGATTTATGGTTGTACCTTCTAGTAATCAATCACTAGATGTTCCCTTAGAAATGGAATTCTTTGAACCACATCCAGAAGTAGTCATGGATGCGAACTGGTGGGTGAAATTGATTCAAACCTATGAACTGCATCCACCAAGTCCTTTAGTCTTTTGCTATTTGCCTCAAATTGACCAAAGGTAAGGTTTTAACTATGTATTTTTTGTCCTGTCAAAGAATCAGAATTATGATGGCAGGTTTCTTTTTGTCTAATTTTAGTTTTATGTAGATTAGCGCTTTTGAGCTAATTGATCCATTGACATTGTAATTCATCATGATTTTCACATTTGTATGGCATTCTTCCAACTTAAGATGTGACATACTAGCTCCAATGATCCCCTGCGGTTGGTTTCATTATATGCATGGATTCCATCTAAACGGGTTTACGACAGAATAAGGGAATAAACCAACCCATATATGCATGGATTGATGTCTACAAATTGTGATTTCTTGTTGTGGAAATCCTGAGAGAAACTACGGCGAATACAGTGAAAACAATTGGTAAGTGTTTCCATTATATAAAGCTCCCAATATTAGATAATAAGATAACCTATGTTTGCTTTACTATATTCTATGTCTTATAAATGATAAATGTCGCTCAAGGTTTTGCTTTGAATGTAATTTTAAGAGTTATGATTAACTAACTATTGGACTGCATAACCATAACAATGACATTGCTATTTACGGTAGTGTTGGAAATATGAATGAATCATCACTTGCGAATAGAAAGATGTTTCTCTCTATATGGAACATATATACTTTAGGATTGCATGCAGTTTAATGTTTTTTAATTAAAGGATTATGTTAGTTTATGTTAGTTTCTGTACTTAGTTTTTGGATTAAGGGAGGGTGTTAGAACAGTAATCCAACCCCTTAGTACCTTAGTTTAACTCCTTAGTCAATTTTATTGCATTTTGCATTAATACACTATGGTTTTGGACTTAGGGTGCTTAGTTGGACAAATGGCTAGTCAAATTGAGGAATTTACACCCACATGAGCACTCCACCTCAGTCAACCAGCCACATGTGCACCCTCATCATTTATGGTGCACTTCCATTCATTGAATGTGGACATCTTGGTTGACTAGGAGCGCCAGAGGTGGATTTTGCCCAATTTTGGCCTGATTTGGTGCATTTAATGCCACCTAGAGACTCTAAACCACCCACATTTCCACACTCACGCATACCAAAGTGTAATAATTTCCCCACATCACCTCATCCACGCCCACACAACAATTCGTGGATGTTTGGGATGATTTGGAGCGTGATTGGCCCACCTAGGGGCAGGGATGATTTTAAGGAACCATACTTATTTAAAAGTGTATAAATGTTGGCGAATATTACCAATTCTTAAAATGCCAACTACAAAATGATTGGAGATATTTTTCAAAAATTATTTTAATTTCCAAGGATTTTATATCGTTTATATAATAATTTGGTGATTTTTAGGGTGAAAAATTTTTACCCCATCAAAATTGGGCGAAATAGGGCTTCAAACAAAACAAAATGGCAAATCTTTTTTGGGTGAAAAACATGGAAAAATAGCCCATTGGGCTAAAATTCGCCCCTAAAATTCTCCCTACCTAGGGGGAATTGATGCCAAATTGGAAATTTTCACTTGTGCAGTCACATTGGGATCCCAAAGCCTCATGAAACACTTCTTATTTAATATACACCTGTTACTAACATGTTCTTATGTTGGACAGTCAAAATATAACCTGTTTATGTTCACATTGCATGTGTAAATTTCTTCTCATTTCATGGTTTCTTGTTGGTTTTGCACCAAATTCGATTTGTGAGTTTCTCTAAGGCTCCTAGACCTTACTGTGGGTCGAATTTATCACATGGTATTAGATATTGTTGGATTTTATTGAGCTGCAGAACAATTCAGAGCGTTTAGAGTTGTATTTTTAGAGTAATTCCAAATAAAATTGAATTGTTTTGCATGACATTCGGCAATTTCAGCACCATTAGTGCAGACAGAAATGGAAGCTACCCACATATTTCTAACACCTTTCAACTTATTTGATTGGAATGCAGAGATGTTGATTCAATTGAGGGTCAAATGTCTTTATAGAGTTACCCTGGGCACAAAGGTAGAGCCAAACTCTGCTGTAGAGAAATCCAAGTACTTCAACAGACTGGATGAAGCATATGGATTGTTATTCTTGAGTATCTCAAGAGAGATATTGTTTCACATTGACAGTTTAACAACACCCAATGAGGTCTGGGTAAAACTAGAGACATTATTTGGGAACACTGATGAACTAAGAGGTCACCAACTTGAGAACGAGCCCATCATCCTAATCCCAATGCGCTTTGACACTATCCAAGGATTCTTCACAAAGTTTAAGTCACTTGTGTTGCAGCTGAAGCAATGTGGCATTGAAAAGAAACAGGACTAGTTGATTTTGTCCATCCTTTCAAAGTTGGGGCTAGAGTTCTCAGTTTTTGTGAGCACATTCCACTTTGGCAAGTTAACACTTTGAAACTAGAAAATGCCAAGTCTAGCTAGATTCATGGAGTATTTAACTCAAGAGAAATATAATCTAGTCCAAATGGGTACCATCAAGAATAAGGTGCAAGCCTTAGCCATGGGAGTTTTGAATTCCTGAAAGGGAAATCCCAAGCCCAAGAATTTGAAGCTTCCAGAGAAGAAGAAACCAGAAAAACCAAAATCTAGTGATGGGGGTTCGAATCCTCCCAAGGAGAAGGAAAAAAGAGGAAAGGAGAAGACCAAATGCACCTATTTACACAAGGGATGGAATCTAGAGAGCTCATGCATGAAAACAACCATTGATCAGATGGAGTAGCTGCTGGAGAAGAACAACATTCTAGTCCCTGACAGTGCAAGGAAGAAGGATGGCACCTCCACTTCAGAAGGCAAGGATAAATGTCATGCTTTGGTAGAAGGTACCTCTAATTCCTCATCTTTCATCATTGATTTGGGAGCTTCTAGACACATGGTAGCCACAAGATATCTCTTCTCTTACATGCATTCGAATGCTGGCCCAACAGTTTGAATGGGGGATGATTCAGAAATCCAGACCAAGGGGATTCGTAGGATTGAATTAGAGCATGGTTTCTTCAGTGATGTGTCCTATGTTCTGTCAGTCTATCAAATGATCCATACATGAGAGGAAAAGAGGGTGACCTTCACTCCAAACTTGGTAGAGATTGCAGAAATCTCAACAGACCAAGTCATTGCAATTGGGTATGTAGACCACCATGAGAGGATGTACAAGTTTTCAAAATTCCCTACTTCCAATGACCAAGATATTCTCTCACATGCTAATGCAATTTCCAAGACATGGAATGAGAGGTTTGGTCATATGAACTCAAGCATCTCCAAGCACTACACAGAGATGAGATGGTGGAAGGACGTCAACAAATAAAATCATCAAATGGAGCATGCATTGGGTGTGTAGTTAGGAAGCATCCAAAGCGAAGATATGAGAAGCGGATGCCAAGGAGAGCCACACAACCACTTGGGTTGGTGCATCCAGATATGATAGGTCCTCTTCCCACTCCATCATATGGTGGATCAAGTTATGTACTTACATTTATCGATGATTACTCTAGATTCTGCTAGGTGTACTTCATCAAATTAAAGTCTAGAGTTTTTGAACAATTGAAGATTTGGAAGGCATTGGTAGAAAATCAAAGTGGGAATAATATTAAAGTCCTTAGGAATGATAATGGGAAGGAGTATGTAAAAAGGAACCTACAACACCTTTGTGAGGAATGTGGCATCCAAATACAACACTCAACTCCCTACACACCACAACGAAATGGTGTGGCGGAGAGGAAGAATAGATCTCTTAAGGAGATGGCCACTTGCATGATTGAAGCAAGGGATCTAAGTCCCAAGATATGGGATGAGGCCATTAGTTGTTTTACACACATACAAAATATATCCTTCCACAAATCAGCAGAAGGAAAGACTCCCTACTAGGCATGGTTTGTCCATAAACCAAATGTCTCAAATTTCAGGATTTTTGGAACTAGAGCATGGGCTCGAATCCCCTCTGAAAAGAGGAAGGCCCTACAGCCAAAAAATAAGGAGTGCATCATGGTTGGTTATGGTTAGGATACAAAATGTTACAAACTCTTTGGCACTTCCACACTTAAGACATTTGTTGAAATAAGTGTGCAATTTGAAGAAGAACAAATACCAGATTTTGAGCTTGCACCGGGGGAATGCTCTTCTCCTCAACCATTCGATGATGTAAGTGATGATTCATGCTTTATTTTTTCTGATATGTCTGATAACAATATGGATGAAGATTATTTTTCTATAGATGAGTCACCATCAAGGCCCAAGTGGGCTGAAAAAACCATACAAGCTATAGGGGAATTGGTTAGTAATCCCCAAGAGCTTAGGAAGACTAGAGCTCAAACTAGTAATGCTTCCTTTGCAAGTGATAGTGCTATTGTTGAGAACTGTTATATGCTGATTGGATATGATCTACAGACATATCAGAAAGATTGTAATGACCCAAGATGGAAAACAACAGTGGGAGAAGAATTCCATTCTCTCCAAAAGAATGAGAGATGGGAATTGGTTTCCCTTCCTCCCAAGAGGAAGCTTGTTCAATGCAAATGGGTCTTCCGAACCAAAATTGCTGCTGATGGTTCTAGTTTCTAAGATATATTCTCAAGTCCACAGTGTTGATTATATCTAGACCTTTGCACCAGTTGCAAAGATGGCCTCCATAAGACTAGTTCTAGCAATTGCAACTAGTAAGGGTTGGAAAGTGCACCACATGGATGTCAAAAGTGCATTCTTGCATCGTGAGCTACAGGAGGAGATATATATGCAGCAACCTAAAGGTTTCCAAGAGGATCCTTCACTTGTTTTCAGGTTGAAGAAAACTCTACATGGACTCAAACAAGCCCCCAGGGCTTGGTATGCTAAAATGGATGCTTTCTTGATCTCTATTGGATTCACTAGATGCAAATTAGATCATAATGTATATTTGCAGAAAAATGATGGTATTTTTCAGGTTATTGTACTCTATGTTGATGAAATTCTCATTACAGTTAGCTGCACCACTTCAAATGGTTCAATTAAGTCATCTTTACACAGTGAATTTGCCATGACCGATCTAGGATTGCTAAGGCAATTTTTGGGCATGGAAATTGAAAAAAGTGAAAGGGGCATCATGCCGATTCAACCAAAGTATGCTTCATACCTACTAAGTAATTTTAATATGGCTGAGTGTAAGGAAGCCAAGTCTCCCTTTCTTTCTAGCATCAAATTATTTGAATTTAGCAATTCTCCATTGGTAGATATTACACTCTACAAGAAACTAGTGGGCAGCTTGCTCTATCTTACACATACAATACCAGATTTATCGTATGCTTAAGTGATGTAGAAAGACATATGCACCAGCCACATGAGATCCATTGGAAGGCTGCAAAAATAATTCTTCAGTATGTCCAGGGTACAAAGAATTTCGGGGTGCACCATTAAGCTAGTGCTTCACTTCAACTAGCTGGGCTTTCTGATTCGGATTGGTCTAGAGATTCTACTGACAGAAAATCAACTTCAGGTTTTGTCTTTATGCTTGCTGAAAGTCCCATTTGCTGTTCAAGTAAGAAACAACACACCATTTCACTTTCATCAACAAAGGCTGAGTACAGGGCAACAGTCAATGCAGCTACACAGTGTGTTTGGTTGCAGGGAATTTGATGTCTCAATTGATTCTCCCACCAACATTTGGGTGGAAAATCAAAGTGCCATAAAAATACCTACTGATCCAGTTTAGAGGCAGAGGAAAAAGCACATTGAGATCCATATGCACTACATATGAGGCTTAGTGCATGACAGGGTGATTTCACTGTAGTATTTCCCATCCACTGAGCAAACTGCAGACATTTTCACCAAGGTTTTCATAGAGAAGACCTTCAGTTACCTGAGATATTTGTTTGGGCTGAGTGATGGATGGTGATTTGCTGCTATTTATTTCAGTTTTCATCCCCATGTCCATTCTTGATGGAAGTTTTTGTCCCATGAGGTTTTCCTTCTTTTCCTTGGTTTATATGGACAAATAAAATTTCTGAATTATGTAATTGAGGTGACTTGAGCCATTGTTTCCAAGGCCTCATTATTTTTTTGAGATGTAATTAGTTTTTGGATTAAGGTAGGGTGTTGGAATAGTAATCCAACCCTAATCCAACCCCTTAGTACCTTAGTTTAACTCAGTCAATTTTATTGCATTTTGCATTAATACACTATGGTTTTGGACTTAGGGTGCCTAATTGGACAAATGGCTAGTCAAATTGATAAATTTACACCCACATGAGCACTCCAACTTAGTTAAACAGACACATGTGCACCCTCATCATTTCTGGTGCGCTACCATTCATTGAATGTGGACAACTTGGTTGACTAAGAGCGCTAGAGGTGGATTTTTCCCAATTTTGGCCTGATTTGGTGCATTTAATGTCACCTAGAGACTCTAAACCACCTATATTTCCACACCCATGCATGCCAAGGTGTAATAATTGCCCCACATTACCTCAACCATGTCCACACAAAACTTCATGGTTGTTTGGGCTGATTTGGAGCGTGATTGGCCCACCTAAGGGGAATTGATGCCAATTTGGCAATTTTCACTTATATAGTCACATTGGGCTCCCAAAGCCTCATGAAACACTTTTGATGTAATATAAAACTGTTACTAACATGTTTTTATGTTAGACAGTCAAAATATAACCTGTTTTTGTTCACATTGCATGTGTAAATTGCTTCTCATTTCATGGTTTTTTGCTGGTTTTGCACCAAATTCGATTTGTGAGTTTCTCTAAGGCTCCTATATCTTACTGTGGGTCGAATTTCTCACATCACTATGATATAATTTAAAAAAAAAAATAGCATGGCTTAAAATAAATTAACCAGTCATGATCTTGAGATCAATTTATGACCCATTGGAAATTGCCAGATGATCTCTATTTTGGCAGTGGTTATAGAAGCTACATGGTGGAAATTAATTCTTTTATATGGCCCTCAAACCTTGAACATGACAAGACCTAGCTCAAATAAAATGAAAGGATGACAAATGCCCAACCACACTACAACAAAAACTGGATTTAGCGTCGGATTTTAGTGTAATTTTTTCCCAATTGTGGTGAACAATCTGGTGCTAAACCTGGTGCTATTGTACATTTTCGTAAAACACCATCTATTGCATCTTTTTTTTCGTCCTTTTTAACATCCATTTTTGCGCCCAAATTTTTGCATCTTTTGTTACGCCTTTATTTCCACCGAATTTTGCAACTTCTATTGCGTCTTTTTTTGTGTCCTTTGTTACATCCTTGTTTGCACCCAGTTTCATGCTCAGTTTTGCATCCAATTTTGCTCCTAGTTTTCCATCGAGTCTTGCATCCAATTTTACACCATGTTTTGCATAAAATTATGTGTCCAATTCTGCATCTAACATTGCATCTAGGATTGCATCCAATTTTTGCCTCAATGTTGCGTCTAGTTTTGCATCCAATTTTACTTATAATGTTGCATCCCCATTTGCATCTAATTTTGTATCTTGTTTTACGTCTTTTTTTGTATCCATGTTTGTGTGTAATGTTTCATCTCATTTTACATCGTATTTTGCATCTAGGTTTGCACCTAGTGTTGCATCCCAGTTGATGTCTTTTTTTGCATCTATGTTTGAGCCCAATGTTGCACCCAGTGTTGCGCCTAGTTTTGTAGCCATGTTTGTATCTAATATTGCATCTAGTTTTGTGTCCAATGTTGCATCCCATCTTGCATTCAATATTACATCTAGTTTTACATCCAATGTTTTGTCCCATCTTGCATCCAATATTGTGTCTCATTTTAAGTTTTTGTTTGCGCTAAGTGTTCCTTCCATTTTTGCACTTGGTGTTACACCTAGTTTTATGTCCATCGATACACCATATTTTGGGCTCAATTTAATGTCCAATTTTACGTCTAGTTAGGAGTCCACATTTGCATCTACTGTTGCGTTTAGTTTTGGACCTAGTATTGCATCTAGTTTTGAGTCATTAATTGTGTCTAGTGTTGAGTCTCTTTTTGCATCCAGTTTTGCGTTGTGTGACATCAATTTTTGTGTCCATATTTGCGTCTGACATAAGGTCAACTTTTGCATCCACTTTTGTGTTTGGTGTGACGTCCACTTTTACATCTTGTTTTGCATTTAGTGCTGCATCTAATATTGCATCCATCTTGCACTACTACATTTTTTACCTTTATAAATACATTCCAATATCATTAGGGCATGGAGGAATCGAACCACCAACCTCCTGCTTGTTAAACAGGTGCTCTTCCATTGATCTAGCACCCTTTAAGAATCGGGAAGAGGAGCAATATTAACACATAGATTTGATCATTTGTAATTCTAATAAAAGACAATAAGATCCAAAGACATTCAAGCTTAAAATCCAATTTAATTTTTCAAACACACTAATAAGCACAAAAATATACCGTCCTCAGGAAACAAAATATCATAAACAGTTACGCAATCTATTAAAGAGGTCTGCAAAAGAGTCTTAGAAAACAACATAATGCATTGATGCATACCTAATAACCTAAAATTGATATGGACACAGAATAAGGGATGTGTTTAAGAAATAGTTGTAGAATCCAATTGAGGATGTGTGTGTTGCTACATAAATTTTGTTATTCATTGATGAGGTAATTTTGTTCAGCAATGGGACGGTAAGAGAAGAATTCATGAATGGTTACTAAAAGAAGATGCCTACAAACTAAATAGTGCTACAAACTAAAGATAAACTTAGGGAATATTTCTTAAAACTTCCAAGAAGTACATACGGGTTTAAAGGATACACGAGTTAGATCCTTCACTGGATATGCCTAGAACAACCACCTCAAGAATTATTGCATTTAACCATGGTGAATATCATTATACATAAGTATAGCTTCTTCTCCAGGGCCATTGACTTGTTGGATGATTACAAGCACACAACCTCTTACAACACAAGTTAAGATGAGAATAAGTGAAATTTTAGATTGTAAATGTATAACTAGATACATAAATATGACTGTACTGAGTATGACTATGCTGCTAATTTGATTGAAGAATCTAAGGTCTGTTTACTTTTGCTTTAGCCCTCTCTCTCAAGGTACGTCAATTGTTTACCCAATTGACTTGACCCTTCGGCGACAAGATCAAACCTAAAAGTATCCGAGTATAAGGCTGATTCAAAATAATGGTTATGATTATTTAGTGATGTTATCTCCTGTACATTATTTATTATTTTGTTATTGTACATGACATTTGGTGAATCAATGGAGTGTTAAAGTTGAAAGAGATGAAAGTTATGTTTAATTTTTATTGCAGCTTAAAATTTAAATTGATTTTAGCAGTATTATTCTGGAACTTGTTTTATATTTATGTTCATTCATTA
The DNA here is from genome assembly GCA_001517045.1 of Pseudotsuga menziesii. Classification (NCBI taxonomy): domain Eukaryota; kingdom Viridiplantae; phylum Streptophyta; class Pinopsida; order Pinales; family Pinaceae; genus Pseudotsuga; species Pseudotsuga menziesii. The sequence goes on along the minus strand of LPNX010818411.1, from coordinate 81,509 downwards.
AAGTTTATTTCTTATGTTAAAAACTTTCCTAACCCTAAAAATTTAACATGGTCAACCTAAACACATAGCTGTCAGGTCCATAAGGGAGTGCCAAGAGCACAGTAAAAGTTGGCCTCAAAGCCCTCCAAACATGCCTCTGAATGATAGGTTCCCTGCATTGTCCTGGCTATGTCGAAACACAATAAGCCACCTTAGTAGAAGAATGATGGATGGGAGGTTGATGCACATAAGCCCAAGTCTCCAACTAAAGGCCAGTGCTAGTGCAGGTCACTCAAGTTCAGTCAAACAGCAACTAAGAGATCAGGGAGGATTAGATGGGAATAGAATGAAATGATTTTTATAGAGAATGAACAACAAGAAAACTTAAAAGCATTCTAAAACAGCAGAAAAAATCCTCTACACAACAATTTAATCCAAAGTGATTTGCATGCAAAGCTTCTGAGCTTTAGGGTGTTTTATTTCCTTTTTCCAGCAGTAAGGATGACTTGGTTGGAGGCGATGAAAGTGTTGAAATTTGTAGCGAGGAAGGTCTTCTACATTGCTTGGTGTCTAGGCATGTAGAAAGGACCTAGGTGACTCTCCTAGACATTTACTTTAATGTTATAAAGTGAATGTGAGTATTTTGTTAAAGTGTCAGTGAAAATGATTTCATTTCACAAAAGTGTAATTTATCTCAACCATGGAAAGTGAAGAGTCACTTGGGAGGTGAAGAGACAAAGTAACTTGGGAAAGTGAAGAAAGAGTCATTCTCACAATTAATAAAAAGAGAAGTAGGAGAGTTTAGACACACACAAGTGAATGAGAGAGGTGAGAGCTGAAGAAAAGAAGAGTGAGGAAAAGACTACAGCTAGAAGGGATGAGGCACAAATTGCAAGGTGTGGAAGAGGCACTAATCCCAAGAAAGAGCAAGGATAGAAATCACAGAAGCAGCAACTGGGCACGAAAACCAAGGCAAAGAAATCATTGTCTGTACAACAGCATATGGTCTGTTTTGTACAGCGAAATGTGTGAGAGGAAGAAGGTCCATATTGAATAAGTTTCTCACTGTTGCTGGGCCATACTGCTTGTGCATTGTTTGGTACTGTTGGGCATGAATTTCGAGGCTAGAATTTATTGCCGTGGAGGATGTACTATTTGTGGAGGTCGTACATCTCATTCTGGCACTTTTTTCTAGGCTGGTAAAGATTTATATTTGCTGTTTCCAGATTTCTTTTCAATGGGCTGAGCATAATAAAATCTCTCTCGTGGACAGGTTTCCCTTTGGGGTTTTTCCAGGGGCATTGCCCAAACATCTTGTGTTAAAATGACTGGTTGAATGTGGTTGTTTATTGTTTATGTTTCCGCTGCATATAACTTATATTCCAGTGTATTTGCAATTGTCATATTCAGCAGTTAATGGTGAATGTATTTAATTGTTGAAGGTAAATTTTTGAGATTATAGATCAGACCTGGGGTTAGAAAACTAACAGAAAGTTATATACAGATTTGAGAAATAGTTTATGGGTTGGACAATAATCTTCTGTGGGCAGTGTTGTAGCAGCATACCACTAAGTTCTTTTCATCCTCCAGATCTCAAACCACTATGTCCACTGTAAAAAGGGAGATCCATGGTAGCATTTCACCTATGATTCGCTATGAAATAATTAATTTCATGGTTAAAATGTGATTTGGTCCAATTATGCTTTATTTTATCTCCTGGAATCCATTGGTTGTCACTGATTAAATTGCGTTGCAGTGTTATGGTTAGTTAGGATGGACATTCACCTCACCCTTTTTCTGTTATTTTGTTGTTACAACTATCTACAAAATATGATACCAACCAAGTTTAATCAAATTCATTTTAGGTCTTGAACTATTTAAGGGCAGGACAAGAGTGGATCTTTTGTATGCCGATGATCATCTTGTACTTTGTGCAAATTTGTTGATTAGATGGAAGCATTCACCTTTTCGGGACACCCCGTGAGACTAGAAATAACCATTCCAAATGGAGAGGCTTTCCAAATGTAACAAGGGTCAGTTTGCCTAAAGTTATTACACAAATCTGCCGTGCAGTTTGGCATAAAAACAGATCCCTAGACTTGTGATCTCTTTGGTCATGATTCTCTACAACAAGATTATCTGCAGGGTTGGTACCAAGATGAGCAACACAAACTACAAAAACACCACCATAAGATTCAAGCAAGGGTGACCAATCTCACCCACACTCTTTGGACTTTATATTAATGAACTAAAAAATTGGATTTCAAACCCCATAGGGCGCTGTAGGTGGTTGCCTTTTTTATGGGGTTCCATTTAAAAAAAATGTGTGGACATCATTGTCTTTCAACCCATCTTTCAGCTTGCTCTTGACAACAGATTCAATGTTGTCTCAAGGATAACTAGTATTAACAACCTTGGTAAGACAATGTTTCCAACTTCAATTTCAAGATACTAAAGGTAAGATTTGTGTTTTTCATGCTTGTGACAACTCTCTTTTACAATTGAATAATTTGAGGGCCATACCTCCAGCAAACAGGACACAACCACATTGAGAGGGTACTTATTGAGTCATTACCATGTTCTCAAAACATATTCAAGAAAAGAAGACAGTCTTGCATGGTTGCACTCTATCATTTTGGTTGAGTACAGTGTCTGCCCCCTCCCCATTTCCATGACTTCCCATGCCATGGATACTCCATCGGGTTCGATGCTTGGCAAACTTCAACTCAAGTTGTAATAGACATCCATACCTGGCCCTCCAATTATTATGCAGCTTTCTGCTAAGGTATCATTAATAGCTAGATTTGAGAAGCCTCTCCCCTCAGTTCTTCATCAACACCCCCAGCTCACTAACATAAATATTAAAGGAAGTACCAAAATAGAGATATAAAAAGCATACTCAAAGGCCACATGGACTGAGCATACTCCAAAACTCTTATCATTACTTCCACAGCTACATCCACTTCAAGGAAGGCCTTGTTTGTACTCTAGGATATAACAAATTGCAATTACCTTAAATCCTGAGAGTCCCTTTAGCATTAGCTTCAGGCTTATAACTTAATTCCCATCAGCTACACATGGAAACATATAATAAACTTCTAAGGAAGCATCCAACTTATAGACTGTATCCAGAAACCCAAGTCAAAACTCAGTTTCATCTTCAAATGTCGTATCTATCATGAAATCTATGATCCTAATCACTACAAGTGTAGAGACTCCCATATCTCCTTGAGATATAAAAAGCATACTCAAAAGCCACATGGACTGAGCCAAGAGAAACCCTAACTCCAAAACTCTTATCATTAATTCGACATCTACATCCACTTCAAGGAAGGCCTTGTTTGTACTCTAGGATATAACATATTGCAATCACCTTAAAGCCTAAGAGTCCCTTCAGCCTAGCTTTAGGCTTATAACTTTATTCCCATAAGCTACACATGGAAACAGATAATAAAATTCTAAGGAAGCATCCAACTCATAGACTGTATCCAGGAACATAAGTCAAAATTCAGTTTCATCTTCAAATGCCGTATCTATCATGAAATCTATGATCATAATCACTACAAGTGTAGAGACTCCCACATCTCCTTGAGAATTTTCACATAGTACAAAGACCAAATATGTAGCACAAAGAATATGAGAGACAGATCTTGTCAGCCAATTGATTCTAATTTGATTTCCTCTTGTACTCACATTGGCTGTACTCTTTTAGTCCCATTGACCTACTTTTGTAGTCATTCATTGGACATTAACAAAATTATCTTATCTTATATTACTTCTGCTTCTAAATGGCTCCAATTACAAGAGGCAGCATGAGTAAATCAGAATCTCCAACACTAGGTTAGACAGGCAATGCAGAATACAACACACATAACTGGTGAATGTCAGGATTCAGGAATCTCATCACCCACTTCTTCTTGGCCTTGGATGTCAAAAATGATGACAGTTGACAACATTATTGGTTTAGGGATTCTATCCTTGATGCCCTTCGAACCCTCCTCATCCATTTTGTTCTTTTTAGGCTTCCTGTGATTTGATTGCATCTCTTTTGGCAATATATGTATTCTTTTATTTCTTCTACAGTTCTCTGAGAGATGCTTTAGCACTCTCAATATTCACTTGTCTTTGTACTTTTTATAGTCTCTTTGGAAAATTATGGCCACTAGAGGACATTAATATATAATTTAAATTTAAATCAAATTTCCTACCTCCATAAACCTAAGTAGAATTACTGAGATATACAAAAAGAAAAAGCCATCTGAATGGCTAAGTACTAGAGGGCAAGCCTTGCAGTCACCTTATTCTTATAATTGCCAAAACTTGTGGTTTAATCTGATCATACAAAAATTATTAAATTGATCACTTTAATTATTTTTCCAATACAAATAAATGCATATTCAAATTAAATGCAGAATCCAGATATATGCTAATGTTTATTTTCTTCAGAGACACTCAGAACCTTGCACATTACTCTTGTTAGAAAACCATCTGGCCAGAACCATTGGAACAAGAAAGACCAAGAAACTACAATATATAAAACATACAAAGTTGGTGGGCATGAAGAGGGCAGCAGAATTTACAACCAATGAGATAAGAGTGATGTATCCAAAATTTGGAAAACGTCTAAATTTTGATATATTAAACCTGTTGAGACAATATAAGTCAAATAAATAGAATTGAAAATAGTGTAAACCAGTAAGAAACCACAAAGTGACAAAACATAGCATCACAACAGGCCAATGTTTAAAGCAAGTTGCACATCTACCAGATTCAATTCACAATGCAACTCTAATGTGTAATGTAGAATTTGAAATAATATAAAATGAATTCAATAACTAAAAACATAATTGAAAATTGAGATATTAGTGTGGAATCTAATAGAACATTATTGCTTACCAGCACCTCTCTCGCTACAGGAACGACACGAGGGGCATATCGAATATATTCTTCCATTGTTGCTAGAAATGACTAAGGTGGTTGCATCAGAGATTGAAATGCAATGAGTCTATGTAGTTCAGAACATGCATTAAACTAAGTTTCTGTATGATCCACTAATAGCTTAGACAACTATCAATTTGTTCCCATCTAACTTTACAGAGAATGTTTCAGATGTTTCAAATACCTAACCCAATCTTGGGAACTGGAAGTTTTGAGCAAGTTCTAGGCCTTTTGCAAACTTCATAAAATTTAGATAGACTCTCTGCCTGCATGAAAAACCTACACCCATTATAATGATGAAGGCTGAAAAATAATCTATTAATTCTTCTGTTTAGAAAGATGCATGATGTGTCTGACTAATTGTTTAAGCAGTTGCACTCCACTGTCATACAATATGATTTTATTTGATAATGACAAACTTAACTGTAGCTTAATATTAACAGTCAAATATCTATAACTAATCAGGTAGCACATATAACTCTTACAGCCAGTTTATTGGCCAATAGACCAATTTGACAAACAACAAAAACTAGACAAAAAAGTTCAAAAAAAAAAAACCAGAAACAACAGATACCTGTTGACCAGCCTTCCTATAAATATCAAGGGCTTTGATGGCTTCATGTCTTGGCATCTCAAAAAACTAAAATCAAATATAGGTATCGATCAAAACATATCCTCAAGAAGAAATCCACATACATCTTGTACAAAGATAATATTGAAAAACTTAAGATAAATGAGACCATAAAATGCAATCAATCCTACCTTGTCCACCAGATTAATAATACCATCATTGATTGCACAATAAATCTTAAATCTTTCCTTGAAGACCTACAAACAAATGAGCAAGCAACTAAACATCAATGTAAAAGCATACAGTAAATGTAAAATTGGCAATTTCAACCCTAAAATACATCATTTCTGATTACTTGCAAGTTGTGTTTAATTCAATTGGATAACATGCATCACTAATTTAATCTCAGAAAACTCAAACATCCATATTTAAAATGCAAATTTAACTAACTCCTGGATCCCTATTTTTCACATTGCTAAAAATGACAGACAACTCCCAGGTAGTGACAAGTACTGGCAATTTAAAATTTCCTTTCATACTGTCTTGTCATCCAGATATCAATCAAGACTCTAGAAAAAACATATTTTCATCAATGCAAAAATGTAGATTGTAGGATTATCAGCAAAACAAAGAGAATGAACTTAAAACTTACCAATGCCAGGGCATATTGAATGACATAATTTCCAACAGCTGCTCCCTCTGGCTGAAAACAATGGCTTAAATGTAATTAAAGCAATCACAACACCATGGCAACATACTAAACTGGGTAAAAATTGTTTGAGAAGTGTCCATAAGAAGAATGCAAATTTTAAAAGAAGCACACAAGAAATAGTGCAGTTACTGATAAATTCCACTAATTGTTAAAAACTCAACACTATCACACAATACCTGGCAGCCAACAAGGCGGTAGAGTAATTGTTGCAAGGCAGGAAGATGCTCTAACAAATCCTCATCATCCAAGTCTCTTCTTCTGCTATGACCCTGTGAACAATGGTAAAACAATAAATATATCTTCAATGTGATCAAGAAAGAGCAAATTAAATATAATTTACATTAAAGCCTACATATGCCACAACACTGCATACCTTACCCTGTCCATTTGATGCCTTTGATGGTAACCGCTCAGCTTCTACATCATACTTCAAAACTCTATAGCACTCCAGACGTACTTCCAAGAATAATGCATATGTGTGAACCCATGCAGAGCAGTCCCAGGCTGCAAAGAATAACAAACAAATTGCTACAATATCAATATCAATAGTATAACTGTGATACTTCCCATAGTCATTTGTATACATATAAAGAAGGAAATCAATGATCAGATAACAAAAAATAATCTTGGATTTGCATCCATGGAAATATCATTTATATCGTATTATAAAGTGTTGGTAACTTTGTGTTATGGTGGAAATTTCATCTTGGTTTCCATTAATTTACATTAGTGCACTTTAATGTTGAAGTTGAGTTTCAATTAATTTACATTAGTGCACTTTGATGTTAAAGTTGAGTTTCCTCCTATGATAGTTAACATTTATGCCAAAGCTAGTCTAGGGTTATTACCCACTCTTAACAACTATATACATGAGGCAACTAAACCTCAACTTGATTATCAAGAATCAAAGATGATCATCCTATATAATGTATCAGGTTGATTAAATATCTGATCTGCTTTCTCCGAAGGTCCCACAACCCATGGTTTATCTGGCAGCAGAACATGTTTTGTCACTTTTCAGTGTGACCACAGCTTTCCATGTTGTTTGCGGCCCTCTTGCTGTTTGTTTCAGTCTGATTCAAGCAGTTTACTTGGCATGATTCACCTCTTCAATGAATTCACAACAGATTCTAGGGATCTTCTCTGCTGACTTCATGTTTATGTTCAAGATGCTACAGATTCACCCCTCCCTCCTGCATTCTCCTTGAGTGAGCTAAAGCTCACCTTCCTCAGCAGGTAGATATAGCACAACCCATCCCAAGTTTGCCTCTCTCCTCATGCATATAACAAACCCATAAGTTAGGGTCTATTTTTTTCTTTTCTGGGTTTTTTTGAAGAAAGAATCAATACTGTTCCAGTTCACTTTGATTTTCAAGGACTCCTATAGGAGAGTTGGTAAGTTTGTGTGAAGGAGACCCAAATTCAAATCTTCTCCGCTACCATATTACACTCAAAAATTGGAAAGTGAATATTTATTTTGATACAGTGACTTCTAAGTTCTATATTTTTAAAAGAACAGGGTCCTTTTATTTATGTCACTATACTTTTGTGCATTACCTTCTCAAAGGGCGGCATAGCACATTTATTTCTGCACTGTCATTCCTAGTGGGGGCACTTGTGCTCTGTGTGGCCCACTTCAATACTTGGGGTTTGTTTAGTCTTGATAGCAGTGTTTGGATCATATTTTTTTTATTTACTTCTACTATGGCTGCTTCACACAAACCATAAAAAGAAACCATATCCAGATTTCAAGGCAGAGTAAAACACAAGCATAAAGGGAAAGAACTCACCTTTCTTCCTCCATTGCCAAGGACAAAATCTCGTTCATCACATAGCAGAAGAGACTCTACAGTTTGTGCAGCCCTTAGGGCCTCCTCTCTGGCCCTCAGCTCATCAATTCTCTCTACAGTTAATGGATATCCCTCAACACCATATTCTTCAATGATCTCTACACCTTCAGTGGTTATAGCTTTTCCCTTCTTGTCTAAAAATACCAAGCATGAAATGCCATCAACCTGAAAGGCTTGGTTAAGTTTCTTCCTTGTATTTTCATCTGAGAATGGCAGGACAAGCCATGGCATTATGTGGTGGTATTCCTCGAATGACTTTTCATCACAATCTGTAGAAATGAAGATGATCTCAAAGTCCCCCTTCTCCAATAACTTTTTATAGATTTCAGTCAAGACGGGGGTGAAATATCTACACGGAGGGCACCAATGGTTAGAAAAGTACAGAGCTACATATTCTTCCTTGTATTTTCATTTGAGAATGGCAAGGCAAGCCATGGCATTGTGTGGTGGTATTCCTCGAATGACTTCTCATCATGATCTGCAGAAATGAAGACGATCTCAAAGTCCCCCTTCTCCAATAACTTTTTATAGATTTCAGTCAAGATGGGGGTGAAATATCTACATGGAGGGCACCAATGGGCAGAAAAGTACAGAGCTACATATTTCCCTGCCAGTTCTTTAATGCTTACCTGTTTATTACATTGGATTCAATTCATGAATGCAATTTTCGACCAGAATGAATGAAACCACAATTAGAATATAAAAATAAAAATAATACCTTCTGTCCATCGTTTTTGATCAAGAAATCACGTTGATCATTGCAAAGCGAAGAGCTCAAAATCTCGTAGGTTTCAGCCCCATGGATGACTGGTGTCTCCTTTTCAGTTAGCTCAGCCATAGTAGGCCAACAACACACAATCTCTCGCTTTGTTTCGAATACACTTTCTCCGGTTCTTTGACTTTCTTGCACCCTGGACCTGTCGAACCCTGTAACCTGTGAAGAGACAACCACCCTGAAGAGACTTTCTATTGCTTCAAATTTGAGTATTTGTTCAAGAGTGATGTTCTCCTCTATCAACAATTTTTTTATTTGGAAAAATCTTTCTTCAACTACTTTATCATTTTTTGGGACTCCCACTACCTCCGCAATCAATTCGATCCCAAATCTCAGCAATTCCAGTAATGGGATGTCAAGGCATTATTAGACTGTGCATAGGAGAGTGAAATTTGCATGTCCCTAGATGCGTGGCGGATTGGATAGAGTTTTATGATGATAAATGCAAATATTGCACTAACATATGGTTGACCACTTCAGTTTGACCATTAGTCTATGGATGAAAGTAGTGGAAAAATTAAAGTTAGCTCCTAATGATTTTCAGAAAGAATGCCCAAAATAGCTCACAAAAGATGAGTCATGATTAGACATAATACTTTTGGGAAGAAAAATGGATCACCTAACAAATTAAAATAATGTACAAGCTAAGTAAATAGTAAAATTAGTTTTACGACAAGGAATAAACTTATCCATTTTATTTAGTCTATCAACAAACACAAAAATGCAATCATGGAAATGAAAAGTGATAGGGAATATACTAAAAAGTTTCATGGAAAGTATTTCTAAAGTATGGGTATGAATGTGTAGGAGAAACTCAAACCATGATTCCTATTAGTTGGTTTCGAGTGACAACAAACTACACACCACCTCATAAAATGAAAAGCATTTGGTTTCTTGTGATTCCAATAGGAAAAATGATAAAGATGATGAAGTGTCTTTTTCTTGCCAAAGTGGCCACAATAGAAGGATTATTATCCCTATTTCATTAAATAGGATAGGTGATCATGAGGTAGAAATAAATTTTCAAAATTGTACAATAATCCTTCTTTGATATGAAAATATTACAACATAACTATATTTTATGAGGCTGAATGCCGTAGACTCTAGTAAATGTTCCCAAAATCAAAAGCATTTGGATACTATGGATCCTACGTATTAAATACCATATGTGAAGTGGTGACAACAATTAAGAAATGAAAGGAAGGCGGCTGGATCAAATAGTCAACCATCAAATTTGTGATTCCCTTCTTGTACTTGATAACCAAATGACATTGTTGCAAATAGAATGTGCTCTTCATATGCCGAGCTTCTTCAATTTTTTTGGGAATTCAAGAAATTTCAAGGTACATGATCAATATGAATTTTTTTTTCTTTTCCCATGAGATAATGTCTCTAGTATTTGATAGCTTCAATTAATCCATACAAAAATTTATCATAAATGGATTAGTTTTATTTGGATTTTGAAAAAGTGTGTAAATTATAGGTTGTTGGATAACCATTTTGCATCAAAATTGATCCAACAACAAATTTTGAAGAAACAATCTCAATTTCAAATCGTGTGAGAGATCGGGAAAAACAAGTATAGATGCATAACACAACTTTTGTTTCAAATAATTGAAATCATGACAATTACCCTATGTCCACTTGAAAACAACATTTCTTTTTGTCATTGATGTAAAGGAAAGGAAAATTTTGAAAACCCATAGATGAAGTGTAGATGAAGTCACAATTTGTGAAAGGAAATATATGACTATCTTTCATTAATAGACACATAAGATTATATAGATATACATCATGCAAACCAATTTAACAAAAGAGGACACACTATCCTAAAGGATAGCAAGTTCCTACAATAATATAACTAGTTGTTAGAGATAATATTCTAACTACTCCATGAGAATATGAAACTATATCAACTACTCCATGGGAATAGGAAACCAAAAGAATTTCTTACACAAAATCCACAATAATTTATGCACAATTAATACATATGATACAAACCAATCATACGCTAAAAATATCTATCGTTGAGAATTCCTGTAAAAAATAAACATCTTAATGGAGAAATTTAACTTGTTCAATACCTAGGTGAAAGGCATGCTGATAGAAATTCCAGCACAAATGGATGTAGGACGAGTAAAAGTCTCATGAGGTGGATGAGTAAAAGTCCCATAAGATATTGGAAGCACAAGGTGTGAAACTAGTTATAAAATTATAAAATTTTAAAGGGATAGTGCAAGCTAATGATTCCCTCTAATGACTCATTAGCTGCAATGAAAAAATGATAAAGCAACAATACATTGAAGAGGAGAAATGTTAGAGGTACATGCACACCCTATTATAACAGTGTAAAATATGAAACATAGGAAATCGAATTGGTATAAATAAGAGAATTTCACTTTCTTCTAGCATTAATACATTATTTTCCTCTAAAAAATTATTCATATCTTCATGTTAACGATGTGGTTTAGTATTAAAATAGTGGAATCTCTTGAAAAAAATGTACACTTGTACATAACATTTGTTTCTTATACGCCACTGTTTTTCCATATTTTTTAATGTTGATTTTTTATATTTATTTAAAAATAATAATGTTAATAAATCCCTAAAATAAAGAGGTCAATTGTTTAGGACGTGTTTGAGGTCTTAAGATAACCAATAATATTTTTGTGTGTGTGAGTAAGCCTCCATATATACTTGTGCACCATACAATTGATTTTCCAAATGGGTAAGGCATTAAAAAGTTATAGTAGAAATAAAAGACATGTATTTTAGAAATATGATATATGTACAAGTAAAAAGCAATTTTTTTCTTAAAAAACATCTCTCTCTCTCTCTGTATATCTATCTATCTATCTATCTATCTATCTATCTATATATATATATATATGAAACTCTATAAGTGTGTAAAGTTTCATAAGCAATGAATATATGGTTCATATTTAAAAGTGATTGAAAATGACCTTAAGAATAGGGAGCTTGGAAATGGATTTGGTTTGTTTATGCATCCCAAACCAACAAGTTTCCATCACAAAGTTAAAACTAAAGTAGTCCAAATCAAACAACTCATCCAACACGTAGGTAAATAGAGGAAATACCTTAGATTTTTTTGAATTTGCAAACATGAACACACATTAATAACACACTTGCATCCATTCCATACATTTTACTCAGTATCCATTTTCATATTCTTATTCATAAACCTTAAATAAGATTCTAAGAAACTAGTTTTCAATCTTTGATGATCGTATTCATAAACTTTTAATAACATTCTAAGAAACCAGCTTTCAATCTATGATGATTGTCAAAGATTCACAACCATCAAAATTTTTGTGTTGTGGTATTATAACATGTGTCATTCAATATTGAGCCTAAGGGGATTTCTTTAGGGAGCCTTAAGGGTGTTGTATATCTCCACAAACTAATGTCAATGGCATTAGGATGTTGTTTCCCTACCACGACTATGGTTAAGGCCTCAATACCCATCCATGGTGCATGAAACATCTTAATGGAACTCATATATACCTCCTAGGGTAATGACCCCCTATTAGGGGTTTGTATTGTTGTGTCTAGGTTTTATTCATGGAACTTGAGCATGAGAATTTTCAATTAAGGCCTAAATCCCTTGTTTAGTCCACTGACGATGTTCCATAGTCCAAAGCAATTTCTTACTAGACAAAGCTTACCCTATCCCACTCGAAGTCCTTCATAAAACCACAACAACTTATTGATTTGATGGTACAAGGAATCATTGAAGGCTCTTGAGTCTAAGAATATTCAATAATGTCCTTGAGGTTCTTATTTTCCTTCCTCGACTATGTTCAAGGCCCTATGCCCGATCCTCGGTTTGTAAAAAATCTTAATGACATATATATCAATCTTAATGCTAAAGACCACTATGAGAGGTTTTATGGTATGGTTTGCAAGTGATGTTCATGATTATTGAACTTGAATTGTGGAATTTAGGGAACTATTCCCATTATTTTCCTCGTATTACATTGGATAAACACCACGTGGGATTCACCTTGTTGAGCAATATCTTATCACATTCATTCATAAAGGGGGATTTTTAATTTTGAAAAATAAGGTCAATATATTGTAGGTATTGTGGGCGGGGAATAGGTTATGGGGGTTTTATAGGTATTAGGGGGTATAAAAATGGGTTTCTAGTAAAAATAAGCAATATATTGTAAAAATAGGGTTTTTTTAACTAGAAATGTGTATTGGGAGGGGGGCTCAACAAAAGGGTTTTTGTAAGTAATTATCAATATCTAGTGAAATTAGGGTATTCTTTAATATCCCATGAAAGAAGACGCTATGTCATGGTTTCACTAAGTGAATACCCCATGATAAACACATTCTTGGTGCATAAATAATGTATTGATGGCATTCAAAGCTCCATTGGAGGTGATTCTTAACAAACAGAGGTCATATGTGGTGGTTTGAGGTGTATCAATGGTGTCTAATCTTGAGAAACTCTATTTAGGGATTGAAGAAAATGGTTCCCTCCCCTAACTAATGTTAAGGTATTTAGGATGTTGTTTCCCTACCATGACTAGGTTTAAGGCCTCAATACCCATCCACAATGTGTAAAACATCTTAATGGAGCCCATATCCATCTCCTAGGGAAAATACCCTTATCGATGAATCATGTTTTGTGTCTAGCGTTTTTCCATGGAACTTGAACATGAGAAGTTTCAATTAGGAATCAAATCCATTGTTTACCCTATTTACCATGTGTCATAGTCCAAAACTATTTCAATTGGAAAAACCTACCCATCACACATGCATTCCACTTAAAGGCTTACATAGAACCCCAATAAAGGATTAATGTGATGCTATGAGGAATATTTCAAGGATATTGAGTCCAAGAAGAGACTACAATATACATGAGGTGATTTTTTTCCTTCCTCAAAAATTTTCAAGGGCCTACGACCCATCCTTGGTGTGCAAAATATATTAGTGGAATCTATATCCAACCTTGATGTAGAAGACCCTTGATAAATGGTTTGTGCTATGGTTTGTAGGTGTTTTTCATGGTGATTGAACTTAAGAAGTGGTGTTCATGGAACAAAACCTATTATCGTCCTCTTATGAAATTGGAAAGACCTATAGACACATCCCTAAAACACAAATAACATATAAATGACATGAAGAGCACCCTTGGAGGTGATTGTTAACCAACATAATTCATATGTTTATTTTTTAGGGCATGACAATGGCATCTGAGGTTGATAAAATATATTTAGGGTTTCAGGATAATGTCTCTCCCAAAACTAATGGAAAGGAATTAGGATGTTGTTTCTCTACCACAACTACGGTTAAGGAACTAATACCCATCCATAGTGTGTGAAACATCTTAATGGAACCCATATTCATCGCATAGGGAAAATACCCCCTATAGAGGGGTCATGTTGTTGTATATAGGGTTTGTTCATGGAACTTGTTCTTAATAAGGTTCAATTAGGGATTAAAGCCCTTGTTTACTCTATCAACCTTTTGGCACGGTCCAAACCTATTTTCAGTTGAAAAAACCTACCCATTACACATGTATCCAAATTAAAGGCCTACACAGAGTCCTTCCAAAGAGATAATGTGATGGTACAAGAAATCACTCAAAGATATTGAGTATAAGAAGATTCAATGATATCCTTGAGGAACTTATTTTCCTTCCTCAGCCATGTTCAAGGTCATATGACCCATCCTTGTTCGGAAAGATGAATATTTCAGTTGCAAGATGAGCAAAGACTGCGACGGAAGAAGATGCGAAAAAGGAGGAGAAAAGTAATTTGAAACGAGGAGTTCGTTCTATTTTTGGTAAAATGTTAGTTAGACTACTAGTGTTAGAAAGTGCAAAAAGGAAGGTCTTATAGCATTACATGTGTCCTTTCATGCTAGAGAGACATTAAATTGGAAGCCAAATATATTAAAGTGATTTTCCTAAGTTTTTACTAAGGAAATACTTAAATTAATCTAATTTGATTTTGAATTTAATGGAATCACTTTATTAAAGTAAAAAGTGAAATATTTAAGTGATGGCTAATCTAATATTGGCCATTGATTCTCACTGGAGGATCTCATCCATAGATCCATAGCGAGGGTTATGTTTTCCGCTTAGCAAATAAAATTAAAAGAAGATTTGGTGGAGAGGACACATACATAGATATGATTCAGGAAGAGAGAAGTCATATGGAGGATTTTATAGAAAATTCATAGGAGCAGTTGCATGGTAGCTTCACCGAGACTGAGCAAGACCATACAAATCGCACGTCAAAGGGGCGGTGTGACATGCAACAAGGGCACCGTACAACTTCCGTACAGACCATAGGGATCCGTACTACCGATGTCAGCAACCATATGGAATCCATACAGCAGGTCATACTACTGACAGAGGGTCGTACAGTTGCACAGAGAAGCATTGCCTTGCTATTGGGTTTCTTGTTGATTTTGTTGAGGTTTTTAGTTTACCAGGTTGGGTGTATTTTACCTGTTGGTTGTAAAAGTTCCATATCCTGATAATATAAATTATATATCTTACTGCTGTAGTGGTTTTCCCATTTTGGTTTTTTCCGGGGGTTACCATACCCAAAATATGTGTCTATATGTGATGTGATGTTGTGAATAATTCTCACTATTTTCATTTATTTTCTAGTTATATTCAATAAGAAACTAATTATTATTTTCATTTATTTTCTAATTATATTCAATAAGAGTTTACTTTTAAGTTAACACTGCAAATGTGGAACCTGAGTTGTAAGGGTTTTACTCACCCCACAATGCACCCACAATGCATGATGTTTGTGAGCTATGCTATTCAAATTTTTGAAGAAATTAATCCTCGTTGTTGCAACATTTCCTTTCAAATTCTACACTCCCATATGACACATGCACCTATATGATATACCTCCACTATTTTCTGGTGTTTTGTGTGAATTAAATGCTTCCATTGTTATGCGTCTCATCAATCATATTATTTTTCAGTTTCTTGTTTAGCAGGCTTTGCTAGTTCAAATAGATCATAAATATACCAGTGGACAAAATATGTGTTTGTAAATCACTCTGAAAACCCTTAATTGATGTTCCTCAATGACTTTTTCATGAGCGAGTGAAGACAAATAACCCACATTTGATGTATGAATCTAAAGTGTATAGACTTCTTTATGGAGGAAGTAGAACTTATTTTTATCTTAAAATCTCCTATTGGACTGTAAAGATTATTAACGGACTTTTTTTCTATATGTCTTATAATCAAGTCATTGGATTTTCTACCCAGAAGCTTTCAAATGTTGTATAAATGTATTATGATGTTTTCTAATGCATCTAGAGACATGCTTCCTCCACCTATACTTGCACAAAAAAGAGATATGCTGCTGCTGAATTCCCGAGACTTGGAGTTGCTAGCGAATCTACCTTGAATTGTTGGTTGGTGGTAGGTGTACTATATTCTCCATCAGCTACTGTGCTTTTTCACAATTTGGCTCCACCCGAGTCTCGCCACCCTTTTTCTCATAATTAATTCTGGTATCATCTCCCTAGACTTGTGGCCGGTGTGTTGTTAGTTATCACGATATGGTGTTTTTGAATCATTTAACATCCTGGATATTTTCAAAGATATAGTCCTCTTAAAAGCAACTTAGTCTTACATGGAGCATTTTTATTTGCATTCAATCTTAAATCTTAAAATCTATCCTTGGGGACATTGCCACCTCGTGGCTTTTGTTATTATATTTACATATTTTACCATTATTAAGGTGAAAGAAGTTTATATATCATAAGGGTGTTTATAAAATATTTACCTATTTTATAAATTAGATTAAGCATTATATTTACATTTATTACAAGTATAGTATGGATGGACTATGAATGTATGCATTTTAACATAATTCCCTAAAATGAAGCATGTTTTGTTGGGAGAAAGAAAATTGGAACAATTTCAATATTATGTTTCCCTTGTGGTTTGAATTTTGTACTTTGGTGGGGTGTTTTAGAATAATCCCACTTGTTATGCATGCTTTAAATGGTAAACATATCCCATATGATTTAAATGATGATGATGATGAACTAGATGACAATGACAGTGATGATGTTTTTAAAGAAGACGATGATGGAAATGATGATGATGATGATGATCATCATCGTCATCTTTGTCATTGTCATCATGATTATCACAATAGTCATCCTCATCGGCATAATCATCATCCATGTCATCATCATCACCATTGTCCTTGACATCATCATCATGATTATTGACATTTTCATCAGTTATTCATCATTACCTTTGGCATAAGTAAATAGAATCTACCCAAAATATGTGATTAGTGGAAAAGGGTCATGGAGGACACACACGATTTATGCATGACAAATAACAACTTATTTTTTAAGATGATCAATATCATCATTCTGATTGTACTCATCATCATTGTCATTGTCATCATCACCATCATCACCATTCATTTCATTGCCATCATCATCATCGGCAATGTCATCATTGCCATTATCCTCCTCCTCCTCCTCCTCCTCCTCCTCATAATCATCATCATCGTCATCATTGTCATCATTCTCCTCATTATCAACAACATTATCATCATCATCATAACCATCCTCAATATCATAATCATTATCCTCATTTTCATCTTCAACATCTGGGTGTAAAACTGGATGCAAAAGTGGATAAAAACATGGATGCAAAAAAGGATGCAACAAAAGTAGGCGCAAAAGTGGGTGCATAATGGGGTGCACCAAAAATGGATGCAAAAGTGGATGCAAAAAATGATGCAATCATGGAAGCAAAACATGATAAAAAAAGTGGCGCAAAAGTGGATACAACCATGGATGTAAAATTGGATACAAAATTGGATGTGAAAGTGGATGCAAAAGTAGTCATAACACCCAATGCAAAACCCGATGCAAAACCCAATGCAAAAAGGGATGCAATAACTGATGTAAAATTGGATGCAAAAAAAGATGCAAACGTGGATGCAAAAATTGAAGCAAAAGTGGGTGTAAAAGTAAGCACAAAAATGGGTGTGAATTGGGACACGAAAAAAGTGTATGCAAACATGGATGCAATAGTAGATGCAAAAAAAGACATAAACATGGATGCAAAATGGGATGCAAAAAGGGATGAAAACGTGGGTGCAAAAGTGGATGAAAAAATGGATGCAAAAGTGGATGCAAAAATGGCTGAAACAAAACGAGATGCAAAACTAGACTCAAAACAGGATGTAAACTTTGATGCAAAACTTGGTGCACGAAGGGATGCAAAAAAAGAAGCAGAAGTGGATGCAAAAGTGGATGTAAAAAAGGATGCAAAAGTGGATGAAAACAAGGGCGTAAAAGTTGAGGCAAACATTGACGTAAAAGGGGGTGCAATAAGAGTAGATGTACAAACTAGGCACAAAATTAGGTGCAAAACTAGTCTCAAAACCTGTCGCAAAACTTGACGCAAAACTTGGCGCATAACTAGGTGCAAAACCCGGTGCAAATTATGCCGCAATTTGTGCCAGATTTAGAAAAAGGACGCAAAAAATGCCTAAAATAGCACCAACCCATGAAATTGCGCCATTTTGTCCATAAAATGAAGAAAAATACACTGAAAGATGGTCTAGACGCAAAAAAGGATGCAAAAAGAGATGCTAAATCCAGTTTTTGTTGTAGTGCCACTTCCTTTGCAATTCCATACCTACGTCATTGGGTGGAAATAAGACATCAAATTACAGTCCAAGAGTTAAAGCATTGTCAGATGCCTGAGCCATTCCCAATACCCAAGATTCCACCGCGAGTTCGCGACAATAATGCTTCAAAATATAATCTAATGAATTTGCATAAAATATTGATTAATGCATCTCTTCAAAATATAGTCCAATAAACTTGCATAAAATATCAATTTTTATATTAATTAATAGTTTAATAGAAGATTAATTGAAAACTTTGGTTAAAAAAATACATTGTATTTGGGTCAACCAAAACTAATTCTTATTCAACGCAATTTTTTCCCAGAAGAAAAATAGTTGTTCCTTGTTATTCTATGAATAAAAGGTAACTTTTATAGAGCCAAAGGGATAAACCTTCATATCAGATCATATCCAGTAGTAGATATTATATACTCAGAGTCTGAGTGACATAATGCACTCTGCATTAAAGCTGTTCAAAAACTCTTCCAAAATAGATACAATGGGGAGTCGGAAAACCACAACTCTACCAAAATCATAGAAACCAAAACGAGATCATTCAACTTCATATTGACTTCAAAAGATGTCTCCAAGGGAAAACAAGAAGAACCGAGTCATGGATTATCCAAGGAGGCACTCATGGACCTGCCATCAAGAAACTGATAAATCTGATAAACATGAGGAGAATAAATCAGCCTTAGTCATCCAAAGATGTGAAACAATACTAATCTGCCATACTCAAAAGGAAATGAACATCAAATATGTCATGAGAGTATGCCAAGTTCAAATTAAAAGAGCTGCAAAGACCCATATCCAATAGTTTTACCTTCACATATTTCAGTGAACTATAAAAGGCCTGAGGCCAAAAAGAGTGCCTCCTTGAATAGTCCATCTGCCTTCTTATTGTATTCCCTGTAAACATGCAAAAAGTCAAGAGACAGAAAGGATGATTCGAGCTTTCTGATATTTTGACACCAACCATCTAAATTGAGAGAGGAGAGTGCAGATCTCCCCTTGACCCAATTAATAATGACCAAAGAGTCTCCTCTGACATAAAGGGAAGGAATGCCAAATTCCTTAGCTACCGCCAAAAGTGTCTAGAAGCTGGGGCTAATAACAAATTGAAAACAATAATAACACGCTAGCCTTTGACATGGGCTAATAAAATTTCACACCTTTATATTTTTTCCCTTTGCTATTGGAATCTAATTTCGATGAAATTGAATGTGAAAATGATGCCTAAGAACCTATAACACTAAAATAACCTATCAAAGTAATTTGAATGTAAGATATTAAAACAAAGTTATAAAGGTTTAGATGTCTTTTAATCAGAAGAGATAAAAAGGATTGTGGCATCACACTATGAGTTGGCATTTATCTAATTTTTAATTTTTAATTCCACTTCATTTAAGATATGTTGAGAGGTTAGTCATTGTCATTTATTGAATTTTCAATTTTTATTTTCATTTAATTTGATATTGTTGATACCTTCCTTCACACCAACAAAGACTCTTGCAAATGGATTGCCATCCTTAACATTTAACTACATGTAAATAAAAGTTTTTAACCCAAAGTTTTTGAAACCATAATTTTATTTAACCAATCTCATTGACACGGCTTTTCAATCCACTAATTAGAAAATTGAACCTCTTATTTGGCCTCTTTTCGAGGTAGGCATATTACGAATCGCTTGATTTCCTAAGTTTTCAAATGATCCCTAAATCTTTTTCACCTAGATTGCTGGATTAATGTTAACCATGGTTTAGCATTAGTTCCAACATTTTATGTTTGAAGTTTTTTGGATTAATGTTAGCCATGGTTTAGCATTGGCTCCAACATTTTATTTTTGAAATTTTTTGGCCATGTTATGCTTCAACGGACTTCCCATCACCTAATCTGATTCAACCGCCCACTGGCTTATCTTATTTGATTCAATGACCCAACACCTTATCAAATGGGCCTTTGTTTCCCATTTTCCACTACTGTCCTCATACTAATAGCTATGCCTTTATTTTCCATTTCCATTTCTCTATTGAAGAAGAAAATATTAATTTAGTGGCTAACCTAATCTATGTGCTTTCAAGTTTCTTCTTATGGAAGCGACATAACATTTGAAAAACACTTGTTGGAGTTTGTTTTTTTCCATACAAATGATCTATTGAACATATCGATCGATTTATTGAGTTTGGAACCTCAAAGAAAGCTCCATGTTGATGATTTGAAACTTGAATATTACTTAGAAATTTTAGAAGAAAAATCCTTGGTTTGTTCTTTATGATTTGAAATTTTAGGAGCAAAATCTTCGGTGAACCACAAAATCTTAGGACCAAATCCTTGGTTTGTTCTTCATGCCACCCATCGAAGGCACCTCCCATACTCTGCTCTACTCTAATATTCACGTCAAAATATCATTAAATTATAGTAGTATGGTCTAGAAAGCACATTTAATATTTAATTCAAACTTTTATAATTTGTGCATGATGTTTTCATGCTAATAGCATAAAATAACATTCAAAACTACTTAAAGCTAATCCATTTGCTATGATTTTAAAATCTAAAAAAAATTCTGAATTTGGATGATACACACTTAAGTGGCAATTAATGGATCTCTTCCACTAGTGGTTCGAATATCTATCACCGATCTTTAGGAATACACGTGAACTTTGTCTACACACGCTGAGTGTTTTCTTTATAATTTAAAGACTCACTTAAAAAAACACTCCCGGAGATGGAACCACCAGTGAAATAATTAGTTTTTTTTCACAAGAAGTAAAATAATAAGCTTAGTAGCAACGCAAGGACTCTCAATTTTAATGGTGCACAATGAGACATCATTGCAAAAGCTTGCTTTTATTTAAAATGGTGTTTGGTAAGGAAGTCGTTTTTTTTTTGTAACTAGGGGAATCAACAACTGGAGCCAGGCTAGCACTTGCTTGACACGAGGCACAGGTAACCCGGGTGGAATTTGATCTTGTGACCTCCTTTACAACAAGTGACTTCATATCAAATGACACCATTGAGCCACACCCGTTCGGGCCCTTTTGTAAGGAAGTATTATTGGCTAACATTTAAAGCTATTATGTAACAAGACTTTACTACTGGATGATATTTTACAACAACTCCATTCAGAAAAAGAATTCTATCTAAGTGAACTACAACAAAAAGAAAATGAAGTCAAACACAACTGCTAATTTACAAAGTATAGCCCAACAACTAGCAGAGCATAATTCTTAACTAGTTACTAGTTAGTAATTTCAAATTAATGTTGTTTATATAGCATCAGGAATCATTCTATGAGACTTGTGTTGTATCAAGCTAAGGACTTGTGTGGTATCAAGTCAGGACATTGTGTTGTATCATTTCCTATATATGTCCTCATGTATTGAGGTGAGATGCTTGTACTGTGATCTTATGTTGTATAAAGATTGAAATCTTGTGTTGTATCAAAACCGTGGAATTGTGTTGTATCAAAACTTTAGACTTGTGTTGTACCAAGTCTATGATTCTCATAGATGGTACCCTATGAGAATGGATCTCCAATTATGGATATGGACTTGTGTTGTATCAATTCATGTGGTTATACTATGTGATATATTTCTAGTCATGGTTGTTGAGTGCTATAAGTCTCCTTTAGGGCTTAGCTACCCCTAGAGTGAATTACTTTAGCATATGACTATATGTCATGAGGTGATATATATGATCATCAGTATGTATGTAATAATTATTATGAGTATGATATGATAAGATTGATAAATAATACACATATGGACCATGCATTAATTATTTAATGATAATGAGATAAAGCATAGAGAAAGAGAATTTGAATTGCCCATGCAAATGTCTGAGTGAACTCATGTTATAAAGATTCAGTAAAATATGAATGCCTCAGTCAAAGAATCAATTGAAATATTAATGAATCTAATCAATTAAGTAAAAAAGAGCTTAATGTTCATCAATCAACATGCATTAATTAACTAAAGAGATCCATGCAAAAGTTAATAATAGAAATTGTGCATGGATGGCACTAAGAGTGAAGCACTGATGACACTTAAGTTAGACGATTAAATACATGATAAAAAATCAGGTAACATTCAGTTCAAGTAAAGTTAACATTAAGTTCAAGTTAGTTAACATTAAGTTCAAGTCAGTTCACTTTCAGTTCAAGTCAGTGAACATTTAGTTAAATCTAATTGAGGAAAGGAAGGGTGCTAATGTTTGCATGGAGGGAGTTCTAGTTAGCTCCTACTTATGAATGCACTATGTGGTGATCTGAATGTGTTTATTGAGCCTTCTATACACTATCATCTGCATGCTAGGGTTTTTTCTTTGTTATTAATATGCTAGGCATATGGAAAGTTCAATACAGTTGCATACAGTTGTATTTGCAGGGTTACATTAGATCTATCTTCTATACTGTTGCGGTGATATCTCTTATTGGGAAATATGATTATGTGTTATACGCCATTCTATGGAATTCTATCTATCATACTCAAAGACTCTACTTGGGTTTTCATCCTCCGTGTTTAACAGGTTTTATGTAGTTGATATATTTGTGAGACTTATATGTGGCTGAAATATTTATGAGATTCACATGTGGCTGATTTACGAGATACATATGTGCTGAAATTGATTGATAAAAGTTTTAAAGTTCAAGATTCTCTGATTTTGCTCAAACATCAACAATTAACCAACAAGAAGTGATTAGTTTAGTTGGTATTAATGAAAAAAATAGACATGCAACTCATTCAACGCAATACTATTGGTTTTACTAACAGATTTTTAAATGCAGTTTGGAAATTGTTCATGATTTTGTACAAGTATCTCTTTCAAATATTTTTAGACATAGCCTTTTTCCTTAATGAACTATTACATAATATTTTGAATTCTTTAAGGAAGGGAATTCCTGTGTTTAGCATCTCCACTTGTTTATTGAGTGTTTGCATTGATGGTAAGAGGAAAAAAATAGTTAGATTGGGGATGGATACTTGTATCGATGGTGGTAATATTTTCAAGTTGCGTACAGGCCTGTGTTCTTCTCTAATAACTTTGAGTACATTTCCTTCAGGATATGCAAGCGATGTAGAAGGTCTTATTTTATGTAGAGGAGGATGGATGCCAAGGGAAGTATGGGAGGATGAAGAAGTTGTCAAGTTGGATGTTTTTGTTAAAGATTGATAACCCATCAATGTTACACTCGTAGAGGAGGATGACTAAATGTTGGGTGCCCACAAGAAGATGCTACCCAATTATGATGCAATGGGAGCATGTGAGCAGAAAAAAACAAGAACGTGCACACACCCTTGGATGTGCACACGCACTCTTGCTTCGGTAGTGGCGAACCTCCACGTCGGATTGCCAACGTGGAAAATAGGAGCACACACATGCCCCTAATGATGGGCATGCGTATGTGGATGTGTGCATGTGTTTGGAGCGCTCACATATAGGGACACGCACACATCCCTGTGTTTAAAAAAAAATGAACAGTTTTTGATTGTTCACAACACACCCGCAAGTGCACAAAGAGGAGAAAACAATGCCCAAGGGGAAAAAAATGACACCTAGGGAGCCCAAAGGAAGTGTCCAACCTACCTAAAATGACACCCACGACGTTGGAGCAAGGTAGATTGAGTAGTTTTTGCAATTTTTTTGTTTATTTGAATGTTTTTTATTGTTTTTCAAATAAAATACAAAATTTAAAAAAATTGCAAATGAATTGAAATGGGAAAAATTTGATATTGCAGATACAAATTACCTAAACATAATGACAAATACCAATGAAAAATCCCAAGAAAGGAGTGAAACAAACAAATCAGAGGACCCAAACTCCACATTAAACAAAGAAAACCCCAAAATAAACGAAGAAAACCCCGAATTAAACGAAGAAAACCCCGAAGATGAATTACATGGGGATTTAAACCAATTAAGAATATTGAGTGATGAACAAAAGAACACCAGGGAAACCTCTCGGGTTTCCCTCACCACATCACTACAAAACATAATAGAGTCTATCAACATTGCCGATAGTGAGATAGCCAATTTTGAGCCAATATAGGGCTCGAAAGAGAGAACATTATGGCACTGGTATATCGAAAGAGGATATAAAAAACCTGAATTTCACAAAATCCCAACTGTGGAGAAAATTTACAAATTCGAGAATAGGACAACCTCCAGATGTGAGGAAGAGGTGAGTTTGCATGGACTGGTGTAATTACCAGCCATGGAAGAGATGGTTCATGGTTTTTGACAAGCCTCCATGCAACAATGTCGAGGTCCCATAGTATTTTCTTAGGAAACTGTGGGCTAAGTTTGTGTTAGGGTTCCATGTGAACTAGTTCGACATCATTGACTTCCAAGGCGTCGATTTTGCCTCAGCCCAAGATTGACCTCACACCCACCAAAACCCACTCAGAGGACCTCCTCCACCTAGGAGAGATCCAAACCTGCTTCCTCAACCTCCTGGGTTAGGTAGTGGGCTAGATGAGATCCATGAGTCCATTATACATGCCACATGACACCTTCTTAGGAATATCGTATTTGTGGCTATGTCCTCACATAGCGAGCATGACCACCCCAAGAGACACACTTCTGTACGGTCTACTGGTGGTGGGTGAGGGAGAGAAACTACAGGTGGTAGCCAGGATGATCCATCCAAATCGATGGGACGAGTGCCACATCATTATTATCGTTGTGGGAATCCATGCCATGTTCCCACGCAGGAGCATGCCAAAGATAGCTACCTACACCAGGTTAGTTATTGTTTTATTTAATGTTCAAGTATTGATTAAACGTTATGCAATCTCATAATTTCTAATAGATTTAACTTAGAATTAGATGTTGATGACTTGATTTGTTTTAATGTACAGCTATTCAGTGCTGAGTCTCCAACACCCAGGTGGGAGGACGTTGGTTCCTTCAACCTAGATGGAGCCATGGCAGCTGCAGAGGACATTGTGACACCATAGACACATGTATTTTTCTTTCAGTAATTAAATTTAATGTTAGTAGTTAATCTTGTCATCCAATGTAGTTAATATTTAGTAATTGAATCTAAATATTTTTGTGCAAATGAACAAGTGTCCGCAGGAGTGAGTAACCAGCCATCCCCATCGAGGATCAGCAGATCCCCTTGTGAGCAGGTATATTGTAATAAAGTATAAATTTAATTTCAGTTTTGATGGATTAGATTTGTATAGTTATATTTTTTATGTACTAATATATGAGGCCATGAATATGTATGTAGGTCCGAGTACATAGGCACGTCGGTGTCACTATCTCTCCATCGAATGCCTTTTTCCCACCATATATGCTAGGTGTAGCCCCTGGAATACATGGCCCTTTCCCTACATCCCTCCCCACCCCGTTCCATCCATCCCTTGCCTCCCATCCACCACCACAATTCCATCCAGCTCCCACTTCTTCATTAAACCTTCACTCACACCCCTTGCCTCACCCATCCACCCCCTCCCGTGCAATTTCCCATGTTTACACCCTCCCCCCTTCGACCACGATACACCATCCATCCACATTCACCCATCCCTCCACCCCATCCCAAACCTTAGCCCCCTCCCCCATATTCCCCCACCACCCTCGTTTCCTCTTCTAGGGTGGCCCATTCCATTCTACAACTAGTTGGGAGTTATTGTCGTACATCACCACTTTTCCCACTCTAGTCCACACCCTGTCCCACCGTGCCCCCTATTTTTGTAGCCAACATTGATGTGGCTACATCCTCTACTATGCCATCCACCCTAGCATCATAGAAGGTTGTTGTAACGCCCCGGTTTTGACCTCGTCTGCATTTAAATAAATGATGTAAATAATCATGGCATGGAGATCTGGGAAAAATACCCACCATCGATTTAGTATTTATGTTTCGATAATTAAGGTTGGGTCGATGGTATTTTATGCTAGCTGAATGTTATAAGTTCAGATATCATGTTAAAACTTAAATTTTAATTAAAAACCTACAACCAGCTATGTCAATGCAACCAAATGAGATGGGGGCATGATTTTACCTAAGGATAAGGGGGGGGGGGATTGGAAGAGTGGGCAGAAATTCGAAATGGGGAGAGCACCACTTTAGGGAAAATGTTTTTTAATTTTTTTTGGGAAGAAAACACCAAAAACGTCTGCCTTTCCCTCATGCAAGAGCATTTTCACCTTCCATTCACGATTTGGATGGTGTGGGACGTTTTGGACTAGGTAATCTTCATTCATGTAGCAAGCAAAACCACAATGAATCTGAACCCTTCATGATTTTATCTTGTTCGACAATCTGGACCCTTGACATTTTTGGTTTTACTATGTGGATTTGTTTCCTTTCACGTTTCCTCCTGTTTGCTAGTCATTTTCGTGAACCCAATTTCCCAGAATCCGAATTGTGTCTTTGATTTGAATAACCAGCAAACATTTTTGTTTTGGTATTTTGCAACAGTCGGTCTAGCACCGACAATGCTCAAAAATTCATAAATTACTCTGTGCATGTGTAATTCCTTGGCTTCTGCTTACGTTTGATAATCCTAGAACTATGATCACTGTGTGTGCATCCTCGTTTGGCATATGAATTGATTTGGGGAATGGAAATGGACTTTGGATTTGCTTGATAAACCTAGTGTGTGAAGGCACCTCACAGACTGATCTAGAAGGCTGTTTTTCTTCTTTGCATACCCTGAATAGCACTGGAATGGAAGGCATGGCCTGCGGGACTATGTAGCAGAGAAGGGAATGCTTCCTTTTGTTGGGGTGTAATTGTTTAGAAGTCAGGCTAGATCTGATGTGGGTGTTCATAGCTTCGGGATTTAGCTCACTAGCTTACCAGTCAATCTTTCCACCTCCTTGGCAGCCTGATAAACCCAATTGGAAGGATGGCTTGGCTGGTAATCTGATAAACCCATCTGTTGGCTTGGTTGTGACTCATGTGAATTTTGCTAAGTGTACATCACTACCTATCTAAGCATGTTAAACCCAACTGTGTGTTGGCTTGACTGAGTTTTATTGTATCCTTGGCTATGGGGGAGATTTGCTAGTGTTCCTTATTCCTTAGGGGAAATCATTCCCAACTCGGGGGTGGTAGTGCTGTTGAGATATTAAAGAGCGCATTGGCCTATGGTTGGGTGGAACGTTGCATCGACATAGCTCATTGTGGGACAAGATTATTTCAAGATAAGTATTCTCCTGTATTTTATTTTCGCAACTGTATTTGTTTTATGAATTGCTATGAACATGTTGAATGCTTGCATGAATGGTTATGCTTCCACTATATGTTAATAATTTATGCATCTGTGTATATTTAAGTTCATGCATTTTTATATTATGTTCATGGGTCTTAGATTTCCTGGTTGATAGCTGTTAGTCATGTCCTCTCCACCTAGTAGAGGGGTGGGGATGTGATAGATGTCCAGCCCACTGCTCCACCTGCCACCCCTGAGGACCAACCGATTTCTCCACCTGCTAGTCCCCAAGACCATCATATTGTGTTCACAGTGAGATTGATTAGTTTATGAAAATCTCATGCAATATTAATGAAAATTAACATAGGTAGTAAATTGTATGAGTTGTCTTACTGTTTAAAAGTTGCAAGGTGGAATTGCCAAGAGACTTGGATCATGGAGGAGGGTAGCCCACTCACCACTTATGGTCTCATCTAAGGTGAGCTATTTAAGATTTTAAAATGTAATTTTTATTTTTAAATTGTGTTTTATACTTGTATAATTGAATGTAGGAGTTGACATTTGATTGTTGTTGCTTCAGAGCGCAAGGGGAGGTGGTCGAAGCGGCCAGAAGAACCGATCTTTCTCTAGCTCAAAGAAGAGGAAGATCGATTTTGGGGGTGCACCTAGGAACTCCAATGGGAAGGAGGATTGATAGACCCTTGTATGTACAATAGCCATGATGTGGCATTTTGGCTCGTGTTGCCATATTTTTTTACAGGGCATGAGTTGCCATATTTTGTATAGGGCATGAGTTGCCATATTTTGTATACGACACGAGTTTCCATTGTATAAAAATTGGGAACGATGTTGCATTTTTCACTACTACTGTATATGATTGGAAATTTGTGTATATTAATATATCATTTTACACTTCTTTATATTACTTTTCCTTTTATTACATATTTGCATACATTATGTCGAATGTAGTAGTAGTTTACAGTTGATGCACTTGCAATACTTATTGTTGACGAAGCAATAAATTCTATATGTTCACAATAAAATGCATAAAGAATTTAACACTGTAGGTTAGTTAACAAAAAAATTCACAACTGCATAAACATGAAAAATAACAATGATAATTTTAAATACCAAATACCTGTTCTTGTTGGCTTGCGTTTGTTACATCTACTTGGCAAACATTGATTTTGATAAATTTGGCAATTCATATCGTTTGAAGACAAAGTTGACATTGCTTACTGTCACTGAATACATACATAGTTATTATGTTATTGTGGAGCACTTGCAATTTTAATGATTTGAGGGTTAGCATTCATAACCTAGGGTTTAGAATCAATGAGGAAACCCTAACCCTAACTGAAGTTTAAAGGTTAGCATGCATAACCTAGGATTTATAATCAATGAGGAAACCCTAACCCAAATAGTGTTTTGGGGTTAGCATGCATAACCTAGGGTTTAGAGTCAATTATGAAACCCTAAACCTAGGAGGGAAACCCTAACACCAACCCTACCTAACCAACTCTTGTGGCCTCTTATAAAGTACCTTTTTGTTTGTATATGAGCATGCCTAGGATTGCAGTCATATGTCACATATTATTTATAGACTAATCAAATCAAAGAATTCAAAGCTTAAGCATGGATTACTTGACATAATCTAGGGTTAGAGATTCATGAGCACTCCTTTTATAAACCATAGTTAAATAAGTTAAACATAGCTCATCTTCCACAACTCACACATTATAAAATCATGAGAGAAAGAGGCTTTATAATAGGCTCGTGCCTAGAGTTGATAAGAATAAATTAACATGCAATAGATGAAGAAATGAAGGAAAGGATGGGAAATGAATGCATAGAGAGTATCAACCCTAGATTTAGACCATAGTTACCATGCAAGCATCATAGTGAAAAGAAGATAAAAATTTATTACATGTGTTTTGGACTTACTTTGTCCATATCAATAGGCCTGCTACTCCATTTTCTAACCTTTAGTAACCATTATATTCTAGCCTAACCCTTGCTAAAACCATTTCCCTAGAATCCTACCTTTCCCTCTCTCCAAAGCAAGGATTATTTCTTTCATTTCCACACTACTTAGACCCCCATGGCTCTCCCTATATCTCTGACTGTAATATCCATTTTGGAAAACCCTAGAACACCACTAACTCATCCTAAGCTACCCTAACTTCTTGATTGTAATATCTTATTTAGGTAAGCCCTAATAACCTTCTTACCCACCTATCCTTACCTAAGGTCACTTCCTTTCCTTCCTATCTTACCCACTCACTAACGCCTCACCTCAAATTTGTCTAAAACCCAATTTAAAGTGGCTCAAAGACACCCTAAAGGGACTGGATCTAAACAATCATTCGCAACCATACTTAAACAAATTTGACAGTGGTATATAAACATCCATAACTTAGAAAAATACAATAAAAGGCCTTGAATTGATTGCAAGTCATTGTGTCATCAATGTTAGATTTTTATCATTCAAGCTAGCATTATGATCTTAGGATCTTTAACCGAGAGAATAACATGCACAACAATAAACACAAGAGACAAGATACACAAATAATTTTCCTCGGGGAAACCATAAAGGAGAAAACCCTGCAACTTCCTCAGAGATAGAATCAACACCACAAGTAAAACCCAAAAACATAAATATGATCTCCTGACAGCAGTAGTCTCTCTCTCCGATCCCAACAACTTCTCCTCTCAGTCATGTGCCCCAATGAGTGAGTGTGTGTGTGATAAATAGAGAGGCTCACTCTTTGTTTATATTCTTTCGGTCACTTGAAACCCACTCCAACATGTCTCCCTCACTTAACAATTACTTACTAAAGGTGACATCTCTAGGAGTGTCTAATAACCCTAGTGCCCCACAATTTGTGGGGACTTTGCCTCCTCCGACGAACA
Organism: Pseudotsuga menziesii; assembly: GCA_001517045.1. NCBI lineage: Eukaryota > Viridiplantae > Streptophyta > Pinopsida > Pinales > Pinaceae > Pseudotsuga > Pseudotsuga menziesii. Next base: position 50,930 of record LPNX010818411.1, on the reverse strand, counting down.
AGGAGGGTTATCCTTAACAGAATAGTGGGGACTATTTCCTAGACTTACAATGACTCACCTAGGGTCAACTTCTCTAGGATAGTCTAATAACCCTAGGGCTCCACAACTGCGAGGACTTTAACCCTTGACCAATAGGAGGGTTACCCACAATGACTTGACATGACTTGTTTATGTTATAGAAAATACCGATCGGAACATCGGGGCATGTCATGACTCAATTACATTACAAACACTTCCCGGAATAAACATCGAGGTACAATACATAATAAATACAAGTGAATACATTCTGAAGTTACAATTACATCAATACTCCCTCTTAACTAGGAAGGTATTCTCTCGACGCAATTTATCAGCACAAATATTCTTCTCTGTATCATCTAGATCATCATTGAGTTCTTGTCATCTTCATCTTCAAGTCATCTTCATCTGGATCTAGATCATCACTTGATCTGGATCATCATCACTGGATCTAGATCATCACTCGATTTGGATCATCATCACTGGATCTAGATCATCACTTGATCTGGATCATCATCACTGGATCTGGATCATCACTCGATTTGGATCATCATCAAGGGATCTGGATCATCATCACTGGATCTATATCATCACTCGATTTGGATCATCATCACTGGATTTGGATCATCACTCAATCTGGATCATCATCACTAGATTTGGATCATCACTGTTGGATCATCATCAGTGCTATCTCATGATTCTTCTCATCACATGAAGTTATATAGAGCCAACCCTTTTTCATGCTGGTTGTAGGCCTAGCCTCCATGTAGGTATTCTTCAGCACTTATATCTGACACTAAGTCAGAATAGCCCGCCCAACACTTACATCTGACCATGAGAGGAACACATCCAACACCATGTCAGAAAGGCATGCCCAGCACTCACATCTGACCATGCGGGAACACATCCCACAACCCTGTCAGAAAGGTCCATCACTCACATCTGATCATGTAGGAACACATCCCACAACCCAATCGAAAAGGCTCAGCACTTATATCTAGCCATGCGGGAACACATCCTGCAACCTTTCTAGAAGGGCTCTACACTTACATCTAGCCATGCGGGAACACATCTTGCAACCTTGCTAGAAGGGATCTGCACTTACATCTAGCCATGTGGGAACACATCCTACAAACTTGCTAGAATGAATATGCACTTACATCCAACCATGCGGGAACACATCCCGCAACATTGCTGGAAAGGATCTACACTTACATCCAACCATGTGGGAACACATCCTACAACCTTGCTGGAAAGGCTCTGCACTTACATCCAACCATGCGGGAACACATCCTACAACCTTGCTGGAAAGTATCTACACTTACATCCAACCATGTGGGAACACATCCTACAACCTTGTTGGAAAGGCTTTGTACTTACATCCAACCATGTGGGAACACATGCTGCAACCTTGCTGGAAAGGCTCTCAACCCCAGGTTGAGGGTTCCTAGTAACTGACCAGGTGCCTCCATTCTCCAAGAGAATGGCATCAGCCATTATATTTGATCAAGTGGGAACACATCCCTCAATCACATTAGAATGGCCATGCACTCATATCTTATCATGTAGGAACACATCCCACAGTCATATCAGAATGGCCCTTAGTCCTAAACCGAGTATTCCTGGTAACTGACCAGGCACCTCCATTCCAAGAATGGCAATAGACCTTATATCTGATCATGTAGGTACCAATCCTATAGTCACATCAAAATGGCTCAACACTCATATCTGACATGGAAGGAACCAATCCTCTCACCATGACATAGTGGCTCAGCCCTTACATCTGACCATGGAAGGAACCAATCCTCTCACCATGTCAGAATGGCTCACGGACTCATCACTTCCCCTTGGAAGGAACCTCAATCTGGAGAACACCAAGCTTCTCCCTGAAGTACTCAAACTTCACTCTGGCTAATGGCTTCGTCAACACATCAGCTATTTGTTCATTTGTCACAACATAATGGAGATTCACTGCTTCTCTCTGCACCATATCCCTGATATAGTGATGTTGGCTATCATGGGCAGACCCGGGTTTACTGTGTTTAACCAATAACACCCCTAGCTCACTGGCCCTTTCGGCGACAGACTGTGAAGCGGCCTAAAGTCTCACCCGAAGTGATTCTAATGGGTTGGACAAGGACTCAAGCATCTTGGACCAGCTTCTGTGGCATCCTACTTGCGACTCGCAGCTCTGCTAGTCACGAGGCCTCTTTCTCTACGTGTCGCGTGACCCTTTTGCTCGCGTCGTGCGATCTCCTCGTCTCGTAGCTCTTCTGACTGTGAGATCTCTCTCTTCCTATTGTGTGGTCCCTTTTCGTGTCGCAGAACTTCCACTGACTCTCGCGATGACCCCAGCCTTGTCGCCTCGCCGCGCACCAGGCGACACGTAACTTCATCTCCAACGCTAAGTCCTTACCCTCCGGTATCACGCACCGCAGCTCCTCTGCCGATGCGGTATCGCCTCTCTGCAATATCCTACTCCCGTGGCTCAGCGCACTTAGCGTTCTTCGTGTCGACTTGCAGGACTCAACATACTAGACTGTTTAACACTGCGACTAGGGGCTGTTCAAGCAAAGCATAAATGAACCCGCATACAACATGCCAAACACTTCAACTTATGTTATCCTTCTATATTACTGTGAACTGAACAACGCATTCATACATTCAACTGTAAACAAGGCTCATATAATAACTAACAGATGCAACAAATAAACACAACACATGAATCAATTGCATAACACTTGATTTTAATGTGGTTCACCTCCAGGATGGAAGTTACGTCCACAGAACTATGTTTCTATTATAGCTCAGGGGAAGGTAAACACAGTTCTGCTGCACCGCATATGCAGCTTGAGATCTTCTGGGTAACTCCGCACACAGCCTGGAGCCCTTCTCTCTTAGATCTCTTTTCTATCTCTATATTGTCTCTCTTACAATATACTCTTCCCTCTCTGTCAATCCCTACGGATTGTTACAATACAAAATAACAGTAAGCTAATAGACTACTGATGATCTGACTAGCTGGATGGCCTAAAATTCCCAAAATGCCAACGTTTTACAATACAAAATACATCCCTTTATAGGCGGCCCGAAGGTCTCACCATTACAACACTGTGGGCCTATCCCAACAGTAACCCAAACCCTAACTAGTGACAGTCGACGTATCTGTACTTTGAGGTAGCCGCTATCCGTCACACCACAGCTCTCTATAGTCTTCCATGCTTCCCGGCGCTGACCATGGGTACTATGCACCGCTTCCCTTCACTATAGCTTCCTGCAGTCTTCCATGCTTCTCGGTGCTGACCATGGGTACTATGCACCGCTTCCCTTCACTATAGCTTCCTGCAGTCTTCCATGCTTCCCAGCGCTGACCATGGGTACGGCGCTGCTTCCCCGGCGCTACTTCCCTGACTGTCCTTTGTCTTCAATACCTCGGCCTGGTTGCTCCTTTTCCTTTATGAGGGTAGCTAAGCCCTCCTGTCGTCCACCGCTGCCTTCAATGCAGTGGGTGAGCTCTCTCTTCTCGGCCGCTCAGGTACCGTCGTCTTCCTTGACTTCTCTGTCTTCTACGTCATGGTTTCCGGCTTTGATCTGTAGCTAGAAAGCTGCTACAGTGCCATAGCTCTGCCTCTTATATCTCTGCCAAAACTGTCTGTTCGTCAAAATAGCAGCTTCTTCTGTAGCTGCGGGACCCTACTCCAACAAGTGATACTTGATCTTAATATGCTTTGACTTGTCATGGAACACTGAGTTCTCCGACAAATTCACACAACTCTGGTTGTCACAATGTGTACAAGTAGCATCTAACTGGAGATCAAATAAGTTAGACAGCAGCTTTCTCAGCCATACTGCCTCACAATTAGCTGAACAAGATGCAACATACCCTACTTTAGCTATACTTAGTGCCACACATGATTGCTTCCTACTAAACCAAGAGATCACACCTGATCCCATATTGAAGCAACACCCTAAAGTGCTCTTCCTATTGATGGCACTTCCTGCCCATTCTAAATCAACATAACCCTCCAGGTTAATCTTCTAATTCACCTCATACTTGAGCCCATAATCAACTGTACCATTTAGGTACCTCACTACATGCTTTGCAACAATCAGGTGAACATGTCTCAATGTGTTCACAACAAAGCAAGTATCTGGTGTTGTATTCGTCAGGTACATCAAGGAACAAATCATCTGACAATACATCATGGCATAAACTGACTCTAATGAAGCAACACTCAATAGCTTCAGGTTTGATGCCATAGGTGTGGTCATGCAGTCCATCATCCTAAACCTATTCAGGATCTCTACTGTATACTTCCATTGTCCACACCTCCATGCCTAGAAAATAGTGCATCGACACATAACAGGAGCATCACTGGTCTTCCACCTTCAACCTTGAAGGAAAGGTTGGAATCTTCTTTACTATTAGTAAAACCTAGATTCATTAGTAATCTATCCATCCTGTCATACCATGTCAAACCTTAGGATCTTCTGCAGTCACTCCCTCTGAAGCATCATACTCCCTCTGTCTTCCATACTCTATGCACTGAAATTTTTTGTACCGGAGTGACAAGTAGCTTCCTCTGCTACTAATATTCTATGTATACATCTAGTATCACTGGATACCAATATCCTTTGTCTTGAACTTTTTCAAAATTTCTTCTCGCACCCATATATGAGCTTGTCATCTTTTATCAACCTTGTAGAAAAGGTTCAGATCTTCATCAAGCTCCTCATGTATGTGTTATCCCATGGGTGTCTTCTGAGCTCGTACAAGGAATTCTTTCATTTGCACACATGATTCTTCCTGTCATGTGACTTCACTTCTAGTGGCTGCAAATGTCTCTTCATAGTTTATGCCTTCTTTTCATGAGAAGCCTCGTGCTACGAGTCTTTCCTTGTATCCCACAATGTTTCCATCTACTGCATGATGGAACTATGAACTTCCCTTCACGTATCGATACTGCATCCTAGACATTATTCTTCTTGAACTCGTCTTTCCTTTATTCTTGGTTACTTCTTCATAGATGGAAGGTTCTGCATCAATGATGTCACTGCATTTGTCATATTATTCTTCATCTTGAACTGTTGTCACTTGTTCTTCGGAACAAGTCTCATTCTTCTTTTCTTGTAGGAGATTATGTATGCGATCTTTCCTACAAGTCAAATGCATTAGTTGTATGGTTAGAAACATTTCATAAGACATATCCATAATGGAAAATTCTTATGCATTGAATATGCAACTATTTTAGCCAATACAACATTAATCCATTTCTCACGGAAACTTTCTAGATGCCTTCCATCTCTACCAGGACAACATTGAGATTGTGCACTAATCCAATATGTCAGCAAAGAGGTTTCATTCTAGATAAGCAACAATGGAGAGTTGTATAGCACCATGAGATACTTACCCATCACATGCATATTAGTATTATAATGTCATTAATGCAAACATTCGATCATGCATAATACATAAACAAATGCATAACAAAACAATATCATGAGATGACAATTGAATACTTATCTTTATTTGTTTCATGGGTAGACTCCTTCTTGAGCCTTCAACTTCATTGTCTTCTTCGTTCATAATAGCATTGTTTCTTATCCAAATGCTAACATGGATAAGAGGTTCTTCAAGATTTGAGTTCTTCATATTCCTCATTGCTTGAGGGATCTTCTTTGGATGGTGAGAGCTTGATCTTCAGTTGCTCCCATCTTCTTTTCTCTTATTATGAGTTGAGCTTCTTCTTCTTCCTAGAGTCCGCTGAAAGTAATCACTTCCTTCTGGCACACATTCCTCGCATGAATGAATCCCATGATCCTGGGAGGCCATTCAAGGTGGCTATCACCACTTCTTCATTCTCCACTTCTTCTTCTACCACTTCAAGTTGTTCTTTGATTTGAGAGACCCTTGTAAAGTATGACTGTATGGTCTCTGCATTCTCAATCTTCACATTCTTCAACTGGTTTCTTAAGGTCATATTCTGATTTATGTTCTTCCCTTTAAGTAGCTTGGTCAAGGAATCAAACATCTCCGGTGTCTTTAGGGAAGACACTTGTGGTACAATTTGATCCATGATTGAATCAACAATGATCTTCTTGGCCTTGACTAAGTTCTTCTTATGTAAGGCTTTGAGCCTCATCTCCCTCTGGAACTGGAACCTATCTACTCATGTAGGTGTCCAATACATTTTCTTTAGAGAGATCATATACGTCCATGCAAGGAAGTTGTCAACTTCACTAAGATTATCATCAAGTTGATGTGATAGATCACTTTGAAATGAGAACCTCAAATGAAAATAGCAAAAGATTAGATCTTATCGATTTGAGGTGTCCGTCATGGTTCCAGAGCTGGTTGATCTAGGGTTTGTCAGAGAAACCCTAATTTTCAAAACTTTGAATATTTCAGATTTGTTTGGATAGAAATATATATCTCTTCAATTTGAGCTGTCCAATGTACTCCTTTTTTGAAAACAGTGGAGGGAAGCTCTTGGAACAGGAAGCCCTAGTTTTCCAATTTCTTCTGCAGAAATTCCTAATACTGTTTCTGTGATATATATGAAATCACCACTCCTCTGTGTCTGAAACTTTGCATTGAGGTAGCCTCTCCTGTCCCTATTCCAACACCATATGTCTCATCAGAATTGGTTTCACCAATTGGGACTTATGATCGTTTTGCCAAGTTGACTTGTTTCAAGACTATTTAGAACAAAAAAGTTGTACGAACTACTAGGTGTCACTGTTTCATATCATGGGTCTAAAACATAGACCATGGAAAGTAAATTCCATTCCCTTTCTAGAACTTCTTCATAAATTTCATTTGGACCTTTGTAGCCCAAGATATAGCAATTCTCCCCAGGTGTCATGTTTAGGGATGAATCCTGGAAGAGGCTGGAACCCTAACTTGGAGGAATCATATCTCCCAGAATATAGTGAATCTGAGGCTGAAATTTGGATACAGTGTAAATCAAGATTTTATCTTCGGACTATGAAAGTTTCAACTCTTGATACTTCTCCAATCCCGTGATATAGCGAATATACCAAAACCTATCAGTTTTAGTATTTTAGGGTTTTTCTAGCTCAGGGTCAAACTAGGGTTTGACTTTCCCAAAGTTTCAACCAACCAAAAATCTTGACCCAGGTATCTAAACTTCTATTTGGATGAGGAGATAAATCTCGACCCAGGTCTCTAAACTTCTGTAAGAAGCCCTAATCTCCCGCACCAAAAACTGAAAATGCTTGGAATCGAATTCCGCTTCGACAAAAAGATGCGCCCTTCAATGGAGAGTCAGCCTAGCATACTTTTGCTGATGGATTATGGAGAGAGACCCAAAAATTAAGAATCCGTAGGTTCTGCAGTTGCACAATGCCTTCTTCTTAGGTTAGCTCTGATACCATGTTATATTTTTATCATTCAAGCTAGCATTATGATCTTAGGATATTTAACTGAGAGAATAACATGCACAACAATAAATGCAAGAGACAAGAGACACAAAGAATTTTCTTCGGGGAAACCATAAAGGAGAAAACCCCACAACTTTCTCAGAGATAGGATCAGCACCAAAAGTAAAACTCGAAAACATAAAGATGATCTCCCAAGAGCAGTAGTCTCTCTCTCTGATCCCAACAACTTCTCCTCTCACTCATGCGCCCCAATGAGTTAGTGTGTGTGTGATAAATAGAGAGGCTCACTCTCTATTTATATTCTTTCGTTCACTTGAAACCCACTCCAACATGTTGGCCTCACTTAACAATTACTTACTAGAGCCGACATGTCTAAGAGTGTCTAATAACCCTAGTGCCCCACAACTTGTGGGGAATTTTCCTCCTTCGACCAAAAAGGAGGGTTATTCTTAACACAATGGTGGGGACAATTGCCCCGACTTACAATGACTCACCTATGGTCGACTTCTCTAGGATAATTTAATAAACCTAGGGCCCTACAACAGCGGGGACTTTAACCCTTGACCAATAGGAGGGTTACCCACATTGACTTGACATGACTTGTTTACATTATAGAAACTCCATATCGGAACATCGGGGCATGACATGACTCAATTACATTACAAACACTTCCTGGAATAAACATCAGGGTACGATACATAAGAAATACAAGTGAATACATTCCGAAGTTACAATTACATCAACAATCAAAAGCCAAGTGAATATACTTGTTATCATTCCTACTCGAGTGGAAATTACATCTTGGACTGTCATAAGACATTTTACTTTATTGGAAATTTGATTTGGTTTAAGAGTCCCATTGGCATGGAAACTTGGAACCTATAAATTTTTTTATCATTGATGTTTACTTAAAAGATTGTACCTTTGTCTTGACAAGCTAAAAATTTAAATACAGGACTGCCATAATGCTAAATGCTTGGATGGAAATACTTTTTTTTTGACAGTGCCTTTCACTAATTCAAAGTTCCATCTCAACTCTTGTTTATCATTAGTACTTGCATTTGGGATTGTACACTCATTTTGGCAAGCTGGAAATTAGTGTTTTGGACTGTCATAATCATTTTGACTTGGATGGAAATCATTCTTAGTTTGACAGTCCTATATTCATGAAAAGTGGATTGATTGGGGTCTATGTCAATATATGTCGGTTGCAAAATAGGTTGAATTTGTACGATATGATGATAACGTCCCATCAACACCACTAACATGATTCAACCACATGCATAATTGAAAGGAAAATTACATCCAATGTAGTTCGTGAAACCATAGCTATGTTGTAGTGCAGGTATATATCTTTTAGGTATATGGTTCTACTAGTTTCTAGTTAAGCGAGACTAACAAATATAATGATATAAATCTAATGATTTCATAAATCCTAGTTTGTAGTTCTATGTCTAAATATGTGAACCCTAGATTTTAGGTTTGTGGTTTCTAGTTCAAGAAACCCTATCTTTCTTGACATTTGTTCTTATAGATTAGGTATACGGTCCAGGTATTTGTAATCCTTATTTTTTAGGTTTGTGGTTTGTAGTTCATGAAACCCTAGTTTTTTTTATATATATTTATGCATGTAGCTTAGGTAGGTGGTTTAAGTATTTCTACATAAGTGAGACTAACATAGCACATGATCTCTATGTATGTGAATTTCTACTTTATAAAACCCTAGTTTGTAGTTATATGTGTAAATTTATAAACCCTAGTTTTTAGGTTTATGGTTTGTAATTTGTGAAACCCTATTCTTTTTGCTATTTTCTCTTGAGGTGTATGGTCTAAGTGGTTCTACATAAGAGAAACTAAAATAACATAGAATGAAAAGCACATGTGAGGAGGTCCAAGACATAAAAATTGTTCTTCCTTGACAAATAAAAAATGAAACAAGTTCATGAATATGTGTCTTCTATAAAAGACACATCATCCTTATTGATCCTTCATTTGGTAGTGACATGTTCTCTTTGGGTGTACAATCATGGTTTGAAGGGTCATTTTGTCAAGCAAGTTCCTTTTATTTCAGAGGATTTTCCTTAGTCAACATCTTGATGGCCTACACAAGTGCATGTTGACCTATCCAAAGGTTTTCACTTAAGATAACTAACAAAATAAAAATCATTAAAGTTTACTTAACAAATTCAACCCAAAATTATATCGAATTAGCATGCATAACCAATGCTATAATTTACACAATCATAAAGATAATATAAGCTAAAATTCAAATATCCATGTAAACAATATTTGGACAATTGAAATAGTTCTTATATATATGTATATATATGATATGTATGTATATATATTTGGAAACCATAAGCGACGATATCCCCAAACTATCATTGTTTTCATTAAGGTATCCACAATATAATTGTTTTCCTCGTTAGGGTTTATAAACCCTGATCATATTTCATCATAGAAGCACATGGCCTTTCAGAGAAGTCTAGCACCAGTTTTGATGTCAACATGTCTATCCTAGGATGATTCCTCAAACCCTAGGTCTTTGACTATTGCATCAACACAAGCACCAAGACCTCCATGGAAAATGAACTAAACCTAAAAAACTCTTCTTCTAAGAAAGGCATCAAAAGAAACTCAAGAATTATCAAGTTAATTTTTCCATGGTCTTTCCCTAACCTCCATGTATCACACAAGAATAGGACTACAATATCACCAAATACGTTAGCTCTTTTCTTTGTATCTTCCATAGGGTTTGAACCCTAATTCTACCTCCTTTGCCTTCACAACAAGAGCTATGGAATCTACAAGACAACCATCAATTCCTTTAGTATTATATCTCCTTTTCCAAGGTTTACTTACATATATAAACCCTAGTGTCCTCATGCATATCCAAGTTTCCTCATGTAATGCATTCCTCCTCTAGTTGTGTACCACATCTTCTTATTCCCAATGCTACTCGACATATGTGTCAGAGGTGGTTACAATGCTTATCCTCAATATGTGTGCCAAGGTGGTTACTATGCTCATTCGCTTCTCCTAAACATGTGTGAAGGTGGACACTATGGTCCAATATTTCACTTATCTTCATCCTAATATCACAAGGAAACCCAACAAAATAAACCATAGTCCAACTGTACGTTAACACCATGAAGATACATCCCTTAGGGAATTCTTTCCAAGCATATAACATATCCAGAATCTCTTATTACAACAAATTACAACATCAATAAATCTACTCTTTTATTTTCAAGATATATGTTAAAAGAATTATTTTCAAGATATGTGTTAAATAACTTAACAAATTCAACCCAATTTTTTGCCAAATTAGAATTCATAACCAATGCTAGAATATACTCAATCATGAAGATAATATAAGTTGAAATTCAAATCTGCAAGTACACAATATTTGGACAACAAGAACAATTCATATATCACCAAACATTTTATGGTTGAAAATATAGTCAAACATTTTATGGTTAAAAATCCAAGAATTAGTAAGATTCACCAAGGATTCTACACTTTAAGAAATTATGATCCTTAAAATTTCCCATGCTTAGGCTTAAACAAGTGGTTTTAGTAAAATAGTCATATTTGATGTTTGCAATGTCCAAATTGAATAACACAAGTGTGATTGGATGCAAAATGAAAGTCACTGGGCCATGCAAACATGGTGTAGAGAGCCCACTAGAGGTAATGGAATTTCAAGAGACCAACAGAGTTGACGGCTCATCGATCCGACCTCCAGTTGTCAAGTTATGTCGAGTTGAAAGTCGCATGAAAATGTCGTTTAGGGACACTTGGTCACTCTCGGTCCCAGAGAGAAAACCCAAATGGAGAAAAAATATTGCATGCCATTGGCTTAGATTAGTGTGTATGGCCAATGTTGATATGGATACACTACCAAGACTGGCACGATGGATGGTTTTGCATAGTTGACCCACCAATGCGAGACTAGCATTGAAGGAAACTGAGAAAAAACCTAGTTTGTGAAACCAATGCACAATGAACTCATTGGGCCATAAAAAAATGGTGGATAGTGTACACTAGAGGTAATGGCATGCCAGGAGACCAACGGAGTCAATGGCTCATCGATCCGACCTCTAGTTGTTGAGTTATGTTGAGTTGAAAGTTGCATGAAAATGTCGTTTAGGGACACTTGGTGACTCTCGGTCCGAGAGCGAAAAACCAAACAGAGCAGAAATATTTCATATCGTTGGCTTTGACAAGTGTGTATGGCCAATCCTGATATTTCAACACTACCAATACTGGCACGGTGGAGGGTTTTGCAGAGTTGACCCACCAATGCGAAAGTTGCATTAAAGGAAATTGAGCAAAACCCTAGTTTACAAAACCGATGCACAATGAACTCATTGGGACATTAAAAATCAGTGGAGAGGGCCCACTAAAGGTAATGAAATTTCAAGAGACCAACCGATTTGATGACTCATCGATCTGACCTCCAGTTGATGAGTTATGTCGAGTTGAAAGTCGCATGAAAATGTCGTCCAGGGACACTTAGTGACTCTCAATTTGGGAGTGAACAACCAAACGAAGCAACAAGATTGCATGTTGTTGGCTTTGAAAAGTGTGTATGGAAAATTCCAATATGGGAACACTACCAATACTAGCACGGTGGAGGGTTTTGTAGAGTTGACCCACCAATGTGAGAGTTGCATGGAAGGAAACTAAGTGAAACCCTAGTTTACGAAATCAATACACAATGAACTCACTGGGCCATGAAAATGTGGTAGAGGGGGCCCACTATAGGTAATGGCATTCTAGGAGACCAAAAAAGTCGACGGTTCATTGATCTGACCTTCGGTTGTTGAGTTATGTCGAGTTGAAAGTCACATGAAAATGGGGTCCATGCAACCCTTGCAACGGTGCACCGGCCCTGCAAAACCTTGTGCCGAGTGGCCAGGGGTGCCTTACCCATATAGGACATGAAAAAAACACCTAAAGGAGCCAATGGAACCAAAAATATCCGTTCTCTTTGGTTTTTGGACCCCGACCTTGAATTGGCCAGGCGTCCTTAAATGACTTTTGCAGGACTATTGCAACTTGCCATAGAACATTGACCTTGAATTCGATGGATAAAACATCACTTCTGTTGGGATATTGGCATAGGATTATGTCTAGGGTGGCCTACCACTTGACTCCACATGGCCCGAGAATGCCTATAAGCCATATTTTTAAAACTAGGGTTTCACCCCAGTGGGGTCCATGCAACCGTGGAAATGGTGCATTGACCCTGCAAAAAATTGTGTCGGGCAGTTGGGGGTGGGGTGCCCATGGATTCCATGCCCAAACACACCTACAAGAGATAATGGATTTGGAAATCTCCACCCAATTTGGTATGGGGACCCTGACCTTGAATTAGCCCAGGCATCTGTGAATGGCTTTTGCAGGCCTACTGCAACTCGCCATAGAACATTGACCGGGGATCCGATGGATGAACTGTCAGTTAAGTTGGGATTGTGGCATGGGATTATGTCCAAGATGGCCTCCCTCCTAAGTTTTCATGACCCAGGTATGCCTCTAGGATAGATTATGTAAACTAGGGTTTCACCTAAGTGAAGTGTAAGTGCAATTACCCAATCTCATTCAATATAGCCATCCGGATCCTTCCTATTGCTAATTGCCTCCATCATTATCTCATGCTCTGAATGAGGCATGAATTAATGTACCTTGGTTGATTTCTTGTTTGAAATTGTCTGTAGATGGATGTTTGTGCCAACAATCAAGTTTGTGAAGTGATAGATGACAAAACCTGGTCTGTAATCCACGAATACATGCCCACTAGTTCTTCTTAATTTCCCATCTAGTGTAAGATATTCACTCTCAACCATCATCAAGCCAATAGGAAATTCATTTCCTTCATCATAAATCAATGATCTGTTCAGTATTTGCTTGCCTTTAATGCATTGTGCCAACTAATAATCCATGCCCCATTCATTGTCTTTCGGGGCAACAACTGCATATATGTGTCTTGGTTATACAAGATCTGAGATGTGGTCTTAGTCTATCGAAATTGCTGACTCAACCTCCTATAAGTGGGTTGTTTCAATGACTATAGGTGGTTCCACTGCAAGTGACACACGATCCCAATCATCAACCCAATCCATGCATTCACATTCATCCCATTCACCACTGCTACAATGGTTGCAAAAGCAAGCAAGTTTCTACATCCATATTTCAAATAGGGGGTTGTTTGAGCTTTGAACCGAATGAAATACACATGTTCCTTATACTGTGATGCAACTATAGGAACGATATCGATTTATGTCAACCACATGCCAAAAATTCCTAACTAGCCTTCCTGCCCCTGTTGATGTATGTTGCACTTTAGTTTGGTCTGACATGATTGTTGTAGAGTGCCATTGAACTATGGATTATGCATATTTGATATGGGGGTTTCTAGTAAACCTCATCTCCTCACCTTTTTCGTGCCTAGTCTCAAAGTAGTTCCATATATGCGGTACATTATAAGTCTGATGTAACATGATCATCCATTGGAAAACTTGGGAACTTTTGAACTAGCCCGCACTACCATCTGACCATATCCAATGCTGATCCATCTGCATATCTCCCTCCTTTAGTTGATCATAGAAAATTTGAAAACAATGCTGCACATAATGTAGATCATTACATCTGTCATCACTTATGTAAAAGTTTGTCTCCTTCTGTATTATCCTATTGTTAATACTGCTCCCAGGGCCATGCCTATACGCCGATATGTACCATGATGCTGACTTGATCGGAATGGTATTATTGACTTTGAATTTCATTTTGTGGCTTAAGGGTGTATTTTTCTGAAAAATCCACAATTGATAATATGGTCCCAATGGGAAAGCCGTCCCTGCATTTTTTGTACTGCTCATCCTGCCATCGCGCTACATGCACATGTTGAACATACTGCTCAGTTCTCTTGTAGAACTCTGTCAAAAAATCACATACCTGTACCTGTTTCCATGAAAACAAGGGTATTATTAGAATGTGACCTTTAAATAATGTATATGTAGAAACTGAACATGTAAGAGGAAAAACATGTAATAATCATTTGCACCTGTGACTTCACCAATGCAATATTTTTACTTTCCTTCGCACTGTCTGATTTATATGTTACGTACTTGAAGCTCTGCATCTCCATGCTCATCACTTGCATGAATGAAATGGTTCAAAATAGAAAACCCACTACACCTAGAACAATTCCCATATAGACATGATTTTCCATAGTATTTTTGTCCTTCATGCCTTGGACACATGATGCTAACAGTAAAATCTCTCGATGCATTCGTTAGTATTACGGATTCATTGCAGCCTTTCTCAAGGTTAGTATGCAAATCACAAAATATATGTTTATATGTGTCATAAAAATATTCATATTCTACATGGTATCTACAACAGCATGTGTTTTGATCAATGCATATACGAACGTACCATGGATTACATTTCTCAAAGGACCTTTGGCCCAGGTTCAATTGTGTGTGCTCATTCCTAAATCTCTCATAGAATTCAGTCTGTGTTTTGTCAAGGAAGTGTTTGACGTGGGGTTCACGTTTAGTAGAAGCTTTTCTCAGCTTTAGCACATCTCTTTGGTTATATGAAGGTCTCATATGATCCTGCAAATTTTTTTGTACTAAGTCCTTAACGACATCAATTAGCTTCATATCTCAATGTGCAAACCTGCCGATAAAAGCCCAACAATCTTTTCCACCCGGAGTCTGAATATTTTCTCTTCTAATAGAGTACTTCTTAACCATTTTTCTATTTAATTTAAGTATGTGAAAGGAGGCGACGTTTCCGTGTAAAGTTTCTTACAACTGATTCTGATAACACACGATGAGCCATACAAATATATTTAGTACGAGACGTCTTCCCAATCACATTAAAAGTAGATTGGAGATTTCTAACAATATGATTGTTAGCCTCTGAACTTCTAACCATATTTATGCCTAGAACTCTCCTAAAAACAACTAAACAATTTGACTTTAACAAACATAGTAATAATTGACATTTACCTACATCGCCTTTGGATTCAAAATATTCAGTCATTAATTTGCTACATTTTCAATAAATAGTGTGTTTGGGAAACTTATCTTCAGGGCCTCACAAACAAATTTTATCCACATGGATACATCTAGGAGTCTTGTTTCTTGCACCTAACAGTCGAGGTAGGGAAGGTGGACATGAGCTACGAATCCCATGGCTTCTTTGTTGTGGTGCTTCATTCACATGTTGGTCCATATTGGGAGTGTGCTCGACATGGTTGTGGTCTTCTTGGAGAGATTGCAATTTAATCATTACTCCTAGGTCCAACAGTTGATACTCAATGTCTCTCAAGATACCTATGTCTTCAATAGCTTCAACATGGCTCATTGACAAATTGTTGGTTGGAGACTGTGTTGAAGTTGGAATTTGAATTGGGTCCGTTGGACGCAACCGCTTTACCCATGGTTCTGAAGTAGAGTTTGTCATGTCATCAACTCTATTAGGATCGATCACAGTATCAGTGGAAATGTCTGGACCATGTCTCACTCTCTCCATTGCCAACCTGGCCTTTTCTCTTACCTCATTTTCCTTTTCAATGGGCATATTCCTTCTATTTTTTCTTGCTCTGTTACATGAGTTTCCCATCTCCAAAAGTTTCTTTCTCAAAACTATCAGGTCTACCCCTGCATAAGAAGCAACAAATAAGGTATTGGTTCCATTATACAAGAAACATGATGCGTTCCAACATAATTAACTAAATTACATATATGTTAGTATGGTAATTATTGGCATTGATACATAAACGTTGATTAAAGGTTTCTCTTTATGTTCGAACTAAAGTTTCATTTCTATACTCTATTTGAGTCAAGTAAAGAGAGTGAAGTTTGCAGGTATTACAACTATAGGATTATGACTTCCTTTGTGTTCAAAAAGTATTGGAAGTCACAATAAGATGAGTGAAATATTCTTCATTTCCAAGACCTTGGGACGAGATGACATTACACGTAATATGCCACATTAGTTGTGAGGAAAGACACAAGTTGGTGTTTGGATGTCTTGGGACTAAATTGAATAAATTACACTCATTAAGTTACAAGTTAACTAAAGAGAACAAATTGACTAATTACACAATGAGGAGGTTGCAAATCCCCTGAAAAAGGAGAAATCATTGAGGTAGAGGCATCCCTATCAATCTCAAAGGCATGTTATGATAAATCTAGCATGAAGAGGAGAGCATGGAGAAGTTGGTGATATATTCAATATGAACCCTCTCCCATGATTGCTTCCAAGTTTTTTATACAAATTGAAGAGTCTCAATAGAGAACCTAATCTATTCCATCCTTGCGGGAAATCAAAATATATTCATGTGCAAATGATTATTGGTCTACATTGCATACTACATCTTGTATAGAGAATATGGACAACTTGGCGAAATATTCAATATGGACCCTCTCCCATTATTACTTCAAAGGGTTTTTTTATAAATTGAAGATTCTCAAGAGATAACTTCATCTAAGCCATCATTGTGTGAAATCAAAATATATATTCATGTGCAAATGTAAATTAGTTAACATTGCATACTTCATCTTGTATGGAGAATATGAGACTTGTTTAGATGTGAAGTTGGGAATTCTTCTTGTGAAATTAAATGTTGTCTATGATAGAGATATTGTTGTAGGAATATGATAAAACATAAATCATTGAAATGATCTAAAAGCTTGTGAATGAAAAAATTTATTTACAATTCACCATACCTATTCGAACTTATCTCTTCTTGCAATGAAAACTTGTAGTTTGAATGTATCCATGTTGATCCTAGATTTGTTATCATTTTTGGTAGTTAAATTATTTATTTAAACACATATTTTATTATCTTCTGTATATTTTATGACATGCAGATCATTATTCAGCCTCAGGCATGAGTGTATTTAAGGTTTATATGAAATATTTTTATTTATCATTTTTTATGGTTTTATTAATTAAAAATAATATTATTAAAGTGCATTTGATGTATTGATTGATCTATATATTTGTTTACAGATTATATAATCTTTTTGGGATAAATTAATAAATAGAACGCATTCAACCTACCTTTCGCACAGCATGTCCAGCTCGTCATCCATCCCGTTGCGTGAAACTCGCTAGTGGTTTTCCAGATGTTGAAATGTGTTGTTGTAGATTGCAGCTCTGAAGTGCACCAACATATAGACACTCCATTCACCTTAGATCGATGTCCAACATATCCATCTCACGGCCCAGCCTCTCGTTCAGCTCTCCGTCCAGATTTCCCATCAGACTACACGTTGCTAAGAATTAATTCTGGGCATCTAAAATGTGAAACAGTTACAAACAAACTGTTATGCATGCGTCTGGGTGATGAAACTGTGTTATAGATGTTTTCTAGCCTACATTCTCCTTTTCTCACCACCACATCAACCATCAACGTGCTGGATTGATGGATTCAACCCACGCTCTAGAATATTTGCCACTACGCTCTCCTCTGTTTACCATCAGTCACCTACCGTGCTTAAGAAGGAACATGTGTGCCAACTCTATAGATCGTTCACACTGAAGAGAAGCCTGTGCGCTACCTCTGAATATCGTTCACGCTGAAGAAGAGAGATGACTGTGCGTTTGTCTCTGATCAGTTAAACACCTTTAATATCGAATAAATTTAGAGAGCAGTCGACCACTAAAGTGTCGACTTGCTAATCCCTATAAATCGTTATATGTAGCAACCTCTGTGAGAGAGATAGAGTTAGCTCAGAAAAATCAGTCAGTTAGAAGAGTTAGGAGAAGAGTTTCTACTATGATTTACTCTTGAACATTGTATTTTTGTTCCACCATCTGAATAAAGAGCTGTATGTGTTGCTGTTGAAAATTGCGTTTAAGTAGAAGTTAGCTAGGCATCATCCCTGATTACTGAGAGGGCCCCTCATCAACTAGAGGTTTCTTTTCTTGTTTATTTCTTTCATTTTTTGTTGTAGCTAGTTTAATTCACAGTTGTTTTATTTTTGTAATGCAATTTGTTTCCGAATTAGATAGTTAACTGCGCACATAGTTTGTTTCCAGCTTTTCTTTCATTCATTTGATTTTTAGTCTATTGTTAAGTTTATTTGCAAATTATATAAAATAGATTGTTGTTTATCAAATTAAGTAGATTTGATTCTGTCTATTTCATTTCTGTTAATTATCAGTTTATACAATTTACATTTCAGTTTATTAATATGCAATGGTTTCTTTATGCTTATGTTTATGAATTTGCTTAAGTTTATTTTACTGTTAGATTTGCTTAGTAAGTAGGTTTGTTTACTACTTTATGCATTATAATTACATATGCATGGATTCAACTAAATATTAGTTCATTTAGGTTAGTTTTTACCATTTTAACTGTGTAGCCTGTCATTCGGACAGCTTGTTCAGTCTGTTATTCAGCCACCCCTTTTAGACCCATAGTTTAGTCTGTCATTCAGCCCTTAGTTCTTTTTTTAGTGTTTTTTTATGTATTTTTGAGATTTTTTTAAGTTTTATTTTGTTGATGTCTAAATTATGTTTTGACTGTAATAGTTAGGTGTTAGTTTTGTTTAACATTAAAATTAAACTTTAATTGTTTTAGGTTATTTATTAAAGTTTTATTATTTTCCTTATTTCTTTTTGCTTCAATGTGTGTCAAGTTGTTTTTGTTTCTTGAATGTTATTGCTGATTTTGTTTTAATATTGTATTATTTTGTTTTTATGCTTTTTAGATTGATTTATTCATTTGCATGTGAGATTGAGTGTTATATGTGTTTCCTTTAGTATGTTTTTAGGTTGTCTCTTTTTATGTTGTGTTATTGTTGAAAGAACTTGTAGGACAGAACCTAAAGATATTTCTTTTATTAATTTTTCTACTTACTTCTTTTATTAAGTTTTCTTTATTAAGTTTTCTACTTGCTTCTCTTATTAAGTTTTCTAGTTGCTTATAAGTTAAGTTGTCCTTGTACCCTAGTTTTCCATTTGAATAGTTAATTGTTGATTGTATTTCAGTTTAAAGTTTATTATCAATTATTTAGATTATTATTCTATCTCAGTTTAATTACTTTAATAATTTCATTTTTTGGAGTTTGAATTAGTTTTTCATTTTGAAAGATCTTTCAATCTGTTGTTTGTTAAAATATTTACATGACACCCTCTACCTTCACATATATTTTGTGTCAACTCTAATCTTACCAACCCCAATTGATAATTAAAGAATAGGTGGATTAATTTAGACATTATAATACACCCAACAATCCACTAACTTCCAAGACCACCGAATATATTTGTTAGATTCCAAGAGTGGTCTTCTATCCAATAGATCAAAGAGTGTCCAATTGATGATTGAGTGCGAGACAAATTGTAGAGTTTAGGAGCGCAAAACATGCGAACAGTTGTAGAAAACCCGTGAAAATTGGTGGCAAACCCAAGAATCCAGATCTTTGTTTTTTAAACTAGTAACAGGTGCGCACATGTGTATTTGTGAGTGCACATGCGTGTATAATAGC
>LPNX010818411.1:5990-25990 GCA_001517045.1 Pseudotsuga menziesii | reverse complement strand
TTAGCATGGGGAAATCTACTTAAAAAATCTTGTGTGTATCGGTTGATGTCACATGTTCAATTGCACTTCTAGTTTTGTGGTCCATATGATTATTGCTTATTGTTTTATATGGAAGCATGGGATGTAGTTATAACACTCAATCAAGGGGTGGTCCATTGAAGTTATATAAATATAGAGGAGACACTCAAATATTGAGGAAAGTTGTTTAGCTAAATTTTAATTTATCCCTTTAATTATGTGTTAGGACCTTTGGGGAACTAGAAATGAGATCATTTTTTATGGGAGAATATTAAATCCTCTATAGATATTTCATAAGAATTGATATGATTTTGATTTTCTATAGGAAAAGTTAATTGTTAAATCCCTAAGGAAGGTTGACACTCTATAACCAGCTCAAATAGACGTTGGAGAATTTTTATGGGGATTCTTAAGGAAGCTGAGGAAGAAGTGGAGCGAGAGGGGTTTCAAATATTTGAAAGATTCACTTCATTTCATTTAGATGTAGTTTGGGGTACGACCACAATTATGCCATAACACTTTGTTAGTGGCTAATATACATGTTTGGGTTTGTCTTCGAAATATATCATTGCATTTTTGGCAATTTATCAATTCTTGAGGATACTTGGAAATAATTTGGGAAATGATATAAACATGGATACCGAGACGACTATGATATGCTCATATTTATGTTGAGATAGACCTCAATAAGGCTCTTCTAGGTAAATTAATTCTCAAATGGGAAAATGGATGGACTCAAATTTTGGATTATGAGAATACAATTGTCTTATGCTAAATTTTTCAACAAAGAGGGAATCTTCATAATACTTTATCCCATGGGAAATCTCATCCTCCAAAAGGAAAAAGGGCCCAAATCAGAAAAAAAAAAGATATTAATTTCTCGAGAAATTGCTACTCATTGATGCAGGTGATCATGGTGAATAATTACAACAAACCACAAATTCAAACAAGGTCAATACTACTTACCCAAAAGTGTCAAATCATGAAACAATACCCCATGGAGGTTGTAGAGGAAGCCCAAAATATAGATATTCCTTTATCAGGGAAGAAACTATATAAGTAATATATTACATCAATAGGAAGGAAGAGTTTGCATGAATATGAAATATATGACTCTAATAAAGAGTATTTTTTTTATATATAAATTAGGGAATTTCAAATTTTAAATTACAGATGATTGTTATAGAATCACTTTTAGGGGGATGGACTGAGGTCAAGAAGAAGAAAGAGAAAAAAAGATAGGATTGGATATTTCTTATGTCCTTAGCTTTACGACAAGATTTCCTTTGTTTCCGTTTTGTCTCAAAATTAGTTGGTGCCAGCACACTTATTATTATATTAACTTATTATATCTATGGAAGATTATCTTTTAAGAGATTATAAAATGCTCTTGCAGCATATATATAATGTAAACTATTTTCTTTGTTATGAATAAGAATTTGTGAAATTTTCTTTGAGAAAAAAAAAACTCTTCCTCACAATATAAATATGGCTTAGAGTTCTTATATGTGTGCATGTGTGTGTTATAACAATTATAAAGATAGAATGGATCTCCATTGTAAGTCTGATTTTACTTGACAAATTGAATTTTATATAAGTTTGGATAGGTAGGTATGTGTTCCAATAAGTTCAAAGGACATTCTCTAATTGAACATAGGATGGGTTTTTTTTGGGTTTCTAACTCTTTAAATTTTGTTTGCCAATTTTTGTCTTCATCTAGTGTAGGCCATCGGAAAGTTATAAGTTTAGTGAATGGATCATTAGGAAGAATGAATAGCTATGAGAATATGGAATCCTATAGTGCATCACATTTAAGTGAAAGGTCCTTCATCTATTACCATGGAAATAGTTACACAAGCTTGCTGATTGCACAACATCAGTAGTCATTCTCCAAGACTTGTGTGGTATCAAGTCAGTACATTGTGTTGTATTAAGTCCTAAGTATCCTCGTATGATTGAGGTGGTGATGTTGTATTGTAGATTGTGAGTAATATCAAGTTGAGTCTTGTGAGTAATATCTATACTGGTCTTATGTTGTATCAAGAATGTGGACTTGTGTTGTATCAAGTCAATGATTCTCATAGACGATACCCTATGAGAATGGATCTCAAATTATGGAGGTGATATTGTGTTGTATTAATATTGAAGTCTTATGTTGTATCAAGAATGTGGACCTCCATTTGTTGAGGTGGTTATACAATGTGATATATTGCTAGTCAGGGTCATTGAGTGTTATAAGTCTCCTTTAGGGCTTAACTACCCCTTGAGTGAATTACTTTAGCATATGATATATAGAACGGGGTAATATATATGATCATCAGTATGTATGGAATAATTATTTTGAGTATGATATGATAAGATGGATAAATAATACACATATGGACCATGCATTAATTAATTAATGATAATGAGATAAAACATAGAGAGAGAGAATTTGAATTGCCCATGCAAATGTTTGAGTGAACTCAAGATATAAATCTTTAGTAAATTATGAATGCCTCAATCAAATAATTAGTTGAAATATTAATGAATGTAATTAGTTAAGTAAATAAGAGCTTAATGTTCAACAATCAGCATGCATCAATTAACTAAAGAGATCCATGCAAAAGTTTCATAAAGTGTTGAAATTGTTTGATAAAAATTTTAAAGTTAAAGCAGCCCCGATTTTTCTCAAACATCAATATGGTATCAGAGCATAGGGCATGAAAGAGATTATTTTTGTGCAACAAACTAAAGCCTACATATATCTTGAGGACTTGAGCAAAATATTGCAGCCATGACATCGATCTTTGTTTGAGCGGAAGACCATCTTGAGGGAACTTCCAACTTCAACACATGGAATGCAATGGTATTGGACATATTGGAGGATAGATGTGTATATACAATGATTGAGGTGTCTTCTTCCAATGAAGGGAGAATCCAAGAGCATGTAAGTATGCACCATTCCCGTCACTTTCTAGGAGACAAAGTTTTTGTAGCATTTATGATCAATTCGTGAGGAATCAACCAAAATGATTGAAAACCCACTTCCCAAATGGGTTGATTTAGATTGGTACTAAGCATATTTCAAAAATTCACAACCATTTGGGAGATACGATCAGGTATTTGAATATTAAGTTTCCATAATTCGTGTTATAGACATCTTTCCAATTTGGATGAATTGGTTGAATGACCTAGGTATTTGTGGATTGGATATTATTCTTCTTCAATGGATATTGTGTGTAATGAGAGCCTCTTAGAGTTTAAGAACTCATCCGAAGAAGAGGATGATGATCGTTGGAATAATTTTTTCCTAAAGAAGAGAATTCACTCCAGGTTGCATGGGATCCAATTTCCCCATGCACAGATTCGCTACCTCCTGCATGCACTCAAATTTGCAAGGAGATCAAGACCCAGAGACTCTAGTAATCTCCGCAAGGAAGTAGAGATCAAGAGAGAGCATGCAAAATAATAAAACATAAATACTTGTGTTTTGTTTATTATATGTTATTTATATCTATATGCTTTTGAATGTGTTTTGTTATAGTCATATAGAGATTTGTATTCTTGTGATTAGGAATTGCGTTATGATATAAAAATATTGAGAATATATATTGAATGTATTTATTTTACTAGCAAATAACAAAACTCATGAAGTATAGATGCATGATTGTTTGATTATCATATGGTTTTATAAAATCAGATTTAAAGGTTTTTTTAATGTATTCCTGGGATTAGGAATGATGTTATAGTATAAGATGATTAAAAGAATATGCTACAATCCTTCTATTAATTGGTAAATAATAAAACCCATGTTATGTTTAAATTAAGAAAAGTATAGGGTTGCATGATGCTTCATGAGATATGAATATAAATCATGCATGATTGTTTCATGAGATATGAATATCAAGATGCATAATTTATTTATGAAATATGAATGGGGTTATGTCAAAACATTGATTTAGTCTATGTACATAACTGTGTGAACCATTGCCAGTATGTTGAAAGTTTTCAAATGATTACATTTATTGGTTATGTAATGTGATTAATCATTTGAATAATTTTTCTTGTAGGGAAAAACATATGCCTCGACCTACAAGAAGAGAATGACATGGAGACATTCAGATGGTTGATCCTAGAAAAGAGAAGATCGAGAGATTCCTATGTTTCTTAGGAATAAGTCAGAATAGAAGCCCTAATACTATTCTAAGAAAAGTAAAGACTCTTGAAGGTAATTCATTTATATTAATTATATTCATATATGTGTTAGACATAGATGAGTATGAGTCTCTGTGATGGAGGACTCAAATTATGATTCTCACATCCTATAAGTTGAGAGGGAGAACCTAGATTTGCTAGCTCCCAGAAAACCAATGTATTTGGTTAAATTAACCTCCTTCTATGTAGAAACCATGTATGGTACTCATATTCAAAAGGAATCTATACGTAAGAATCTTAGACGATTCTTAAGTTTATAGGTATAACAATCATTGGATAAGATTTTTCTTTTGTTTAGGAAACATGTTCAATAATGTTCTTGAAAGGATTAAAAAACAATGGATTGTAAATCCATGACCACACACATAAAGATAAATATTACTCTTGTTTATATTTGTAGGATCTCATAGATGTTAGATATATCTATATAGGTCCTAGGATCAATTATATGCTTTGTAGTTAATAAATAGAAATGTACAACAAACCTACTTGGTACAAGTGTCTGTGGATTCAGACATGTATCAGTCAGTGAAAGTAAGTTTCATAGATATATGGATTTTGACTAGTATAGTGATCAAGAAAGATCACATCAAAGATGTTGCTCAGATAGAGCATATTGTAAAGTAGTAAAACTTTACAAAGTTCCTAGTTAGTTATATGCGAGAAATGGTGCAAAAAGGAGTTATGTAACTCCTATACATATCCACAAATGGGAAAAATTGATAGCATATTTTATAAGCCTCTTCCCAAACCAAGCTTGGTATATTATAAAAGAATCCTCTAGTTGAAGAGGCAGTATTGATGTATCTTCACACGTAGTAGTAGTTAAAGGTCCTCAAACTAGTTAGTCATGGTACATGACTCAAGAAGCTAGGGGTTGTGATACATTGTAGAGAGAATCCACATGAGCAGATACATGGTCAAAGTCTCAAAGACTATTGATACTCAATAAGAGTTATAGTATGGATTTTCAGAGAACAGTTAAACTTCTCAGAGAGGTAGTTGGGGTGTTGCAGTACAAAAAGATGAATCACTGAGAAAGTGACAAGGCCTTGAAGAAAATCACAGAGAATGAAAATATCACAGTGAACTCCTCCAGATAGAATAAGATTCTTGAAGTCAACAAAATGTTGAATATTGAAAGAAAATATGAGACTTTATTTTTGGATGATATTACACATTTGATGTATAATGTTGTATATGATGGATTTAAAATAAACGGTTTCCATTTTAGAGAAACTATATTCTTGATCACATCGAGATGGTGCTACTATTTGTAAGTAATTGATTGGTCTCTTAAAGTACCTATCAGACCTGTTGTATTTGTATCCTTGTGGATAAGCATATTTTTGAGTACCTTTTGAGGTACATTAGAATATGTTCTTTATTGTATTTTATACATGGTAGACCTATGGTTCTATCCAACTATTCTTTTAGCCTGAGATAAGCTATGTCTGTTGCAGCTAGTACTACAAAAGCTAAAGAGCATCTAGTACTATAGAATCAAGGTGTATTTCATCTAGTACTAAGTAAAGTGTATTGTAGATAGTACAACCTGCTGAGGAGCAGTGTATATTGGGAAGCTACCTACTAGGGTGAAAGAATTGAGCCTACAGTCATTAGGTGTTAATAGTCAATATTTTTGAAAAACCCTATATGTGTTATGATAGAATACATTGAGATGAAGTTTTACTTCATTGAATTCATGGCCCTATAAAGAAAATATTTCAGTACATAACTACTGATGAGTAGATTTCAAATTTGTGGATAAGCCATTGTTAGTAGCAAAGTTGAGATACTTCTGAGATAAGCTTGGTATGGTAGGAAATTCTTGGTAAAGTAGAGAATGTCTCCCTCACTAAGAGGGAGTGTTGATTGTATAACATCGGGAGTTAGTCTCCAAGACTTGTTTGGTATCAAGTCAGGACATTATATTGTATCAATTCCTAAGTATCCTCATGTGATTGAGGGGGTGATGTTGTATTGTATAACTTGTGAGTAATATCAAGCCGAGGCTTGTGAGTAATATCAAGATTGGTCTTGTGTTGTATCAATATTTTGGACTTGTGTTGTATTAAGTCTAGACTTGTGTTGTATCAAGTCAATGATTCTCATAGACGGTACCCTATGAGAATTGATCTCCAATTATGGAGATGATCTTGTGTTGTATCAAGTCTATACTTGTGTTGTATCAAGATTGAATTATTTTGTTGTATTGAGACTGTGGAACTCCATTTTTTGAGGTGGTTATACTATGTGATATATTGATAGTCATGGTCACTAAGTGCTATAAGTCTTCTTTAGGGCTTAGCTACCCCTAGAGTGAATTAAAAAATATCTTTAAATTTTATTTAAAAATCCAACTGTTGTGTGTTACCTAATAAACCACGCCCCGTGCATCTAATATAAATGAACACGCCAGTTTATGTGGTATTGAGAAATAAATTATTTTAGTTTTTTATTAAAAAAATTGTTTCATTTTATTTAAAACCCTAACCACGGTTTTTTTTTAATGATAAATGCCTCAGCATGTCATATAAATGAACACAACTGTCCATATTTCATTAGAAAAAAATGTTAAATTTTAATTAAAAAACATAATGATAGTGTGGTTATATTTTAACTGCCCTAATGCGTCCAACTGTCAGGCGCACTGAAACAATGTTTGATAAAAAGAAATTATTGCGTCGTAAAACTTATTTTTACCCCTCTACGGTACGTTTGATCCATCTACACTAGTGTCGTTCATCACCCACTTGGACACCTTGCCACATGTACTCATTCCTCACATTACTCATTCTTATTGGCTACTAACTCAAGTTTGAATTTTGCCAAAGGATGGGAAAAAAATCAAACTATCTATACATATCCAGGATGCCTCCTCGATGTGTAGTTTAGCAGGTAAATTAATTGTTATTTAACTAGCATAGATCCAAATCGTAGGCTCTATCAAGCAACGAGAGGGATAAAATATTTGGAGGTGCAGACCTCTTCATAAGTATTGCACTCAACTATCAGCTTTAATGTGATTTAGACCAAAAGGCACATCTTTTTATTTAAGGTTCACAAATAATATTTTTATTATTAATATTTAATACTATTTATGGTTGCATATAGTATTTTTTATTGTTTTTTAATTTGTTAGGAAAGAACATTATAACATATCCCCCATACATAGTTTTAAAACCATGTGCAAGGTCCTCCTAAAATCATGGGTTGTTTAGGAGGCCTTGCACATGGTATTAAAACCATTTGCAACTACCTCCTAAACCATGTACAACCATGTACAATAAAACCATGGGTTTTTTAGGAGGCCTTGCACATGGTTTTCATGGTTTTAAAACCATGTGCACTACCAACATTTTTTTTGCTGAGAATTCAATTTTTTATTTTTTATTATTTTGTTAAGAAGAAACATTACAACATCTCCCCTATATTGTGTTGTTTTTATCACCGGCATTTTTTATGGCCGATAATTAAATTTTTTATTATTTTGTTAGGTAGGAACATTACAACATCTCTCCCATATTAGGTTGTTTTTGTGGCCGACATTTATTTTGGAAGATAATTAAAAGTTTTGTTTTTTATAGCCAACATCTATGTAAAGTTACGTAACATTACATAATGTTACAAGATCTCCCCCATACTAGGCTGTAGAGCGCCTCTCGGTGCAATAATTTAATTTTTTAGCGGATTAATTTTTGAAATTGAGCTGTAGTTTTCCTTTTTTGATTTTTTTTTTTAAATCGTGCGATGCATTCGATCCGTTCGGCTCGCACCGAAGGTTGGTGCACTCTGTAAAATGTTATATGGAGAACTGCTTGCGGGGAAAATTGAATGACTAGAATGCACCACTTAGACAGAGTGCTACACTTTTGTGGTGCACTGCCATAACAAAAATATTATTTAAAAAAAATTGAACTAATTCGCGGTGTGTTTTAAACGCTAGAGCTCACCGACCATTCAGTGCCTTTAGGCTTATCCGATGCACCGGTGAACATAATAGGACAAAATTTAAATAAAATTATATAATGATTTTAGTTATCGTCGGTGCAACAATGCTCCTAGTGCAATTAAGCGCACCAAATTTCAGTGCTCCGGCATTTAGTAGGCACACCATGGACACATTCCACATCAACCATAAATTAGATAAACTGCTATGCTTTTAGATCAGGTTAGTGCATATAAAATGGTGCTTTGACGTGGCCTAAATGCATCGACCACTGCAATTTTGAAATTTCCCAGACATTACAAAATCATAATTCAGCAGTGCTCTTAGTGCACATCAGTACACTAATTTTTGGTGTTTTGACGTGTTGTAGGCATACCGATGATGGTGCATTGACTTTGAAATGATGCATTGACTCTAACACTTCAAAAAATTCTCTTGCCATAAAAAATATTAATTCAATAATGCTCCTAGTGCATGTCAATGTACCAATATTCGATGTTTTGATGTGAAATAAGTGCACGATGAATTCATTATTTATTGTTAATAAATTTAAATAAACTACACTTCTTCAAGTTCAGGTAAGCATATTGTTTTTAGGGCGTTTAATTGACATAGAGGCACTATCTCTCGTAAATTAAATTTTTTATTATATCCAAAAAATGATAATTCAATGGTGCTCCTTGTGCACACCAGTGCATTTGTTTTTGGTGCTTTGACATTGAGTAGGTGCAACATGAATGAAATTTTGGAAATGAATAGGTGTGTTTGTATTCTGGCGCATCAAATTGCTAATAAAATTTTAAATTTATAGAAATATTTGTGGTGCATTATTTATATTGAAGCACATTGTAGGAAGTGTGTTAGGGTTATATTAGCACACCGTTTGTCTTTTTTGCAATTTTTTTTCTTCTTCTTTTAGTAGATATAATTATCATATAATTCTTTTATATGTATGCTTATGAGACTAATTGATGTTATATGTGAAACAAATACATGGGTGTTGCAAGGCTAGGTTGCAGTAAGATGCACAATTTGATCAATACAACTTTTGCAGAGAATGGGAGGCTAAGGATATGGAGATAGATTTATACCCTCTTCCCATTACTTAGACAAGACAAATCTTGAGAGTTGTTGGCCTCCTAAAGTTCTATGAGGAGGTGAAATCACTCAAGGGTAACAATACATTCCTCGCCCACTTGATCGAATGTTGGAATCATCCTAGGAAGGTGGTTTGAGTTGGTATTCATTAGTGGTTCCAACCCATTGAGGAGGACATATATTTTACACCGGTATCTCTAGGAGAGGTGAGGACTTTCCTCAGTTCCTTGAGGTCCCAACTGTATTTGTAGAAGAAACTCAACTAGTATACGTTCAGATATATGTTGATCCAAACATCATTGACCCTGCTTAGTTTCAGGTCAACAATGGACGAATTTCCATTATTGTTGACCATCGTGCATCTCATTAGTGATGGGAAACACATTAGATGTTCTCTATTATACTATGTTGATTCTTTTGTGCAAGCACCTAGATGCATTAGGTGGTTTTTTATTTTTTTATGACTGTTTTTTTATGCACTTAGTTAATGTCATGCATCTATTGCTGGGATGGTGAACTTCCCTTTTGGTTCAGAGTTGTTTTGTCTATTTTTGGAGATAATTTTAGCCACCAGGCCATATTTTGACTATCACCCTCCTTGGTTGATGACAGATGTGCGTATGCGTATGTGGGGTAACATGATGCCTAAGAGGGGGCAGCCGAAATTTCCAGTTAGGACAACTATAGAGGTGTTTTAGATGTTAGGTGGTGGGGTCGATCATGGATTAGACATGGTTGCATATCCATACACAAGCTTGGATTAGAGAGGGCGTCCCAGCATATTGTTCACCTAGGATGAGAAACCATATGATAGAGGTAAAATTTGCATTATGTTTAAATTAATCTAGTTGCATTTTTATTTTCTTTATACTTAATGCAAATGAAATATATTTTAAGTTGTTATATGAAATTCATGTTTAATGAAATTGTCTTATTATTATTGAGTACTATAAATATCAGGACATTTGATGGCGATGTGCGACCTTGTCTAGCTCAGGATGAGGAGGAGATGGAGTTGTATTATCAACCCAAGGTACCCCACTTAGATAGAAATGGCCTTTGATGTAGGATGGATGAGAGGTTCCAATAGGACATCACAGATAGGTTGGATAGGTTGTTGGGAGATTGAAGGGTTCAACCTATACGCGTGAGGTACATTATGAGGGAGCCTCACCTCATAGATATGTGGAGGATGCTTCATCCATATATGAGTCTTGATGCAGCACCTTGTTGGTGCTTGCAATCATTTAGATATTATCACTCATGGCATTTCACTGTCATATGATGATGGAGATCCCGAGCCTCTTACACCACCTCTTTATCCATTAATTGCATCAATTGGTGACATAGCCACCACATCTCATTCTCCTCCTTCTCCAACTTCTACATATCATCCACCTCCTCATCCACCATGTTCTCCTCTACCACCTCCATCAACTCCTTCATCACTTAATCTAATCCTACCTGGACTTCTTGCTAATCCTATTTCAACATCTCCTCTACTCCTACTCGATCGACCTGTTGATATTACTGATCAGTTTGACCACCCACCATTTCCTACTCTAGCTAGTTCTATTACATAGATTCTCAAAGGGGTCCATACAATTCAACTTGATGGAGATATCCATGCTTCTCTCTTAGATAACTTTTTATTGGCAAAGGTATTGATGTCTTTGGTTGTATAAGTGGAGATTTTGATGCCTCTATATTTGCTAGCAGAGGTGTTGTTATTTCCTCTATCTCTATTGGTGGAGGTGATGATGCCTCTATCTCTGGTTGGAGAGATGATGATGATACCTCGTGAGGAGGTGGATCATATATGCCATATCAGTTATTGGATTGGAGATATATTATATTTGGCATATTGATTGATCACTTTGATGTTAAATATGTTCATATCTATATATATTTCATTTTTCATGTTTATGTTTATTTTGATATTTATGTTGATGTTTATTTATATGTTGATGCTGATGTGTTTTATGGTTGTTAGATGGTGAAAATGATAATGATGATGGCATGTTTATGTTTATGTGGTGAAAATGATGATCAAGGAATGCTTATGTTTACGTTTATTGTTAGATATGTACGTTGAATGATGTTTAAATATGTTATATGTATATGTTAGATGATTATGCAACGTAATGTTTATGATGGTAAGTTCATGTTTTTTTAGTTTTATGTTAATGATGGTATGATGGTGTTTATTTTTATGTTTGTTAGATGGTGACAACGATAATGATAGCATGTTTATGTTTATGTCAGGAATATGATGATGATGGTACATTTATGTTTTTGCTTATGGTTATGTTTATGTTTATGGTGGCATGATTATGATGTTTATGTTTATGTTTTCTAGGTGTTAAAAATGATGATGTAAAAGAACTTTGTAATATTCAAAATGTGGGTCTTTAAATCACTAACTATTTTAGTCGACAAAAATATCACAATTTTAATTGTAAATTATGTTATAAAATAAGTTGTTGTATGACTTAACAAGTTTTCAAAATTTTAGCATCCTTTGGACCATTTTTCATATTAAATAATTCTTGATTTTAGAATAATTTAAATATAGTTAACACTCATAAACATAACATATAAACTATCACTTCTTTGAAAAACATATAAACTATCACTACAACACAAGTCAATACTTTAGACCTTTGTAAGGAAAGTTATTGGGTTTTTAATTTTAGTCAAAATTTTAGCATCCTTTGGACCATTTTTCATATTAAATAATTCCAACATAAATTTTGTAGACAGTTTGTAGTATGGTTTCGTATATAGGTTGCTATATTGGTTAGAAAATGAATTTGAAAGTATGGTTGGTTGTTAGGTCATCATAAATGTCACAATATAGATTGGAGTAATGGTCATTGAAGATATGAAAAAATGTTTCAAGTAAAAATATCATTGAACTAAAAACATCATTGAATTAAATATTTTTATGGGTTTTGTATTGATAATGGGTGAAGTTGCGACAACTCTATGATTTGTGATTGTTGTATAAATTGTCATAGTTCATGTTTATAATTTTTGTATAGTTTATCATAGTATTATGTTTATGCAATAATATTTTTTTTTATTTGGTTTTCATATTGTTCTCATAATTTTTATGGATATTATAATTTATTGTAATTTTCTTAATATTGTAGTATAATTTGTCATAATATTATACTTATATAATAATATGGTTTTGTTGCAACTTTATGTTGAGCATTACACAAGAATATATAATTCTTTTTAATAAGTAAATTAAGTCTTCATCATATAATGTTGTATATAACTTAATTATTCAAATGATAAACATAACTGAATCATTTTTAATAAGTGTAACCAAACATCATAACAAAAAGTCAAGTATTACCATGTAATATTATTATAATATATGAATATGAACATCACACAAAAATATGTAAATATGAACATCAATATGGCCTATCAATGTATCATTCAAGTTTTTATTTTTTTTACAATAACTCACTTTACAATGACAAATATCAAAGCTCTAATATGAATAAAAACAAATACTTAATTAAAAGACCACCATTTTGTCTAAATTGTAAACCGAAAAGTTGTATTCTCCAAACTTATTATTATTAATCACGATCTTCATTATATAATATAACATTAGTCCACATTGAAGGAACACATTTGATACCCTATAAAACATTTTGGTGAAGGAACACTTCACTATAGTGACTTGGCCACACATAATGCTCTTTCTTGCTAAAAGTTTAGTTGTGTCGACCGAAAAGAAATTTGTATATTCACATATCCTTGTGTAATACCTTGATCTTGACTCCTCACATGTATTAACTCAAATGATGTAAATGTTGTAAATATGTTAATGATATTGATGTTGACGTGTTCATGATTTTGAGGATTTGATAACAATGTTATTGATATTGATATTATGTTGAGTTGATGATATCGATGGTATGGAGAACATGATAATGATATCTTGATATTAATAATATCAACAATATTGTTATGATCATATTGACTTGAAAGTATTAAGCATATTATTGATATCGATGAGTATGGTGATACTGATATGATTTAGATGATGATCTGGGGATATGGAGTTGATTTGATAAGATTAATAATATTGATGACATCAATTACAAATAATTGAAAATAATTGATGGTGTTGGCTATTCAAATGGTTAAAATGCAAGATAATTTAATGTCAAAATTAATTTGATTTATAATTATTTGGATGAAGGTTCAATTAGTGTGATAGAATCAATAAATATCTTAATTTTACATTGTATTTTATATGTGAACTATTTAAGATTGTGGTGATAAATATTAGTTGAATAGTTCAATGATCCTTTGTGGTGTAGGGTGATTCCATGAACATGCTTCACGGATTTTGGCAATTGGGGCGGAAAAAATATGTGTAGCAGACCCTCAATTGAGGTTATTTTAAACCCTTGATTGAGGTTTAAATACCTCGATAAAGGGATTAAAAATTCCTTGATTGAGGGCTTAAAAATACCTCGATTCAGGGATTAAAAATACATTGAACAAGGGTTTAACCTAGACCTTGTTCGAGCTATTGAAACCTCAAGGGTTGCATATAACCATCGATCAAGGTATCTTCAGGCCCTTGATCAAGGTAATTTAAAAAGCTCGATTGAGCTACTAGCTCGATCAAGAGCATTAAAAATAGTCCCATGGCCCTTTTTTTGTAAAAAGGAAATTTTGTGTGCGTTTTGAGGGATTAAACTATGTCATTAAATGCACATTAATGGGCAGACTTGATACCATTGGATTTGTCAACGAATCCTTTATCCATGGACATATAATTTACAGATTTTTATCTTTGTATATCATTCTTTTTTAAATTTCTACTAAAACTTACCCTGAAAAACCCTGTTGACAACTTCAATGAGATCAACGGTAAATAGACACAATTCTAAATACACATCCAAAAAATTTGAAAAAATATACGAGCGCTACATCGATGTGTCCTCTTTAAAAGGCCCATTTTTAGTTTTTCAAATTATGTAATTAATCAAAATATTTGCTGCACACACGCACATGTGTTCAAAATGTGTATGAAATATTCATTGGTCAGTTTCAAAAAATAATAATAAATATAGTTTTTTGAGAAAAATTAAAAGAAAAACATGTACACACTAGTGCAATATTTCTAGATCGTGTTAACCCATTTCATTTTTAAATTATTAATTTAACATTAAATTATTTTCCAGACACACAAGGCACTTGTTAATTGCTCTTCAAAATTTTAAGGACACGCATTTCATTAAATAAAAAATTGGCACATTAAATGACACTGATATATTAAAAAAAATATCATTGAAAATACAACATAATTCTCTACATTTCGTTTTTTAAGCGCATGTCGAAATTCATATGGAAAAAATGAGTTTCGAGTTCTTCAATTTAATACGTGGGTAAAATTTCCATTTTTCATTGCCATATTTAGCCAAAAAGAGTTACTCATCTTCATGGAATCACCTTGCAACCTGAATGAAAAAATGAGGATTGGTTATGATTAATACATAATTAACATGATTTGTTTGTGGATGCTCAAAGCTAGAGTTCGAAGTGTAGAAATTATTTGCAATATTGAAAGTTATGTGCTTTTCCATTAAATACAATTGGAGAAGATGATAAAAATGATTTGGATCAAAGATGAACAAACATTATCCCTAATGATGACCTTAGTCCAAGGCCGTATCACTTTTTAGAGGAAGGAGACCACACCAACTCTAGTGCATGGCATTTGTTATGTTGATACCTTGTAATCAATTGCTAATTGTTATGATGCACTTTAGGATGATTTATTTGGACTTTATGTTTTGGATGAGTATTTTCTTGATTATTTATGATGAGTACTTCCTTGAATTATGTTAATTGTTTCCTTTAGAATTAATGAGTATCTCTTTGATGGTTAAGGTGAAGTATTGATATATAATTGATGGTTCATAATACACTTGAAACTCATGTGTGTGTATGTGTGTTCTTGAAAATTTTAGCCTTTCTAAAAGTCACCTTCCCAATACCCATTATAACTATTGGCCCTAGGGGAAGTTAGGAAGAATTCAGTTGGAATTTTGACTAAGTACGAAAAGAGTCAAGTCACAGAAAGGAAGAAGGAAGAAGGAGTTGTGATAGAAGAAGCAGCAGAAGAAAGAGTAGACTAAAGAAGAGATTGCTTTAGAAAAATATATCATGATGAAAGAAGGAAGTGTGGAAGGAGGAAAAGGTGCGATAGGAAGAGAAGCCACGACAAGAAGAGAAGTCATGGCAGGAAGAGAAATTGTGGTAGAAGAGAAGGCACAACAAAAGGAAAACATGTGACAAGAGGAGTGGCGATAGAGGAAAACATGTCAAAAGGTGTGCAGCGGATGGAAAGTGAGAGTCAGAAAGATCATGGGTACAAGGTCGGCTAGAGTCAACGGATGCCACACATATTAAAGAATATTTGTAATTCAGGCCATTAATGCCTACTAACATGTGTAGCTAGAATAGAAATGACAACTTGTTGGCTAACTATATGAAGTCAGCTGAGAGTGACATGTAAGACTCTATAAGAAGGAAGAACCTAGCTAGGCTATGTGCAGGTTACTTGCTTAGTTACTGAGTTACTTAGTTATTGACTTTATTAGTTGCTTACTAGCTTATTGACTTAATTGGTGA
Organism: Pseudotsuga menziesii; assembly: GCA_001517045.1. Taxonomy (NCBI): domain Eukaryota; kingdom Viridiplantae; phylum Streptophyta; class Pinopsida; order Pinales; family Pinaceae; genus Pseudotsuga; species Pseudotsuga menziesii. The sequence goes on along the minus strand of LPNX010818411.1, from coordinate 10,050 downwards.
CTTAGTGAGTTATTGTTGTTTATATAGGCTGTCAGTAGAGAGTCAATTAGTTTATTGGTGAAGAGTCAAATAAGTCTCTATCTAAGTCCACAAAGTTGTAGAGAAGGTCAAGTTGATATAGGCTATGCGCATATCGACAATAGAGTTGAAGAGTTAGGAGTTGTATATTTATAACGAAGTTGATTTGATCCAGGCTGTGTGCAAAACAACTATAGATTCAAGTAGAGAAGAACCAGCAACATAATACTAGAGAGCATGAGAGCTTAGAGGGGAGAGAATTATGTAGAGATAAGAGAAAAAGATCTAAAACATAGTTTGTAGCTCAGTGCCCCAAAAAAAGGTGCCATATATTTCTCATGCCACATGAAGACTTCCTTTGTGGTTTTTCTCAAATGGGTTTCCATGTTGATTACTATGTCAAATGTGTAAATGATGAATGTACTTGAGTTGCATGTATGTTGTTGTGAAAGGTTGTTTATGCATTTTCTTACAAATTGAGTTATATTCATCTGTTGCATTGAGGTAATTGGAATCGTCTATACCCCATGATATTAATTGTTATAGTATATGTTGATGGTTGAATAGAGTCACATATTAACAGTGCATAAATAATATAAGTAATCCACCCCTCGGTTTTAGTCGAGCACCTTGGTAGAATTCCAATGGAAGAGAAACCCTCCACCCAACTGTGAAAACCTGGTTCTGGAAGTTACCCATAAGAGAGATATCTCGGGTGAGACGACATCTGCATTGCAGGTTCTGCCAACTGAGCCTTGCTCTGTTGGGAAGATATCTTGGGGTTTGTTTCCTACAAAGGAGGGAATGAACCTGGGTTAAAGATCAGAAAAAAGAAGATACAAACTCTAACAAAAGGTTCTGTTGTCGGGATTGTGAATCATTGTGGTGAGGTATATGTTGTGGCATCTGACGAAGCTTGAAATCCAAGATGGGGTGGATTTTAAAGAATTATAATTTGCGCAAGAAGAGAGTAAAGGATATCGGTTGAATCGAATAGAGAAGTTGGGTTGATACCTCTATACGATATGGTTGATATTTTCTTTTCTGAGTTTCCTATTGTCTTGCATGAGTGGTTATCGAAGTTAGCCACCCAACAAAGAAAATTTCAAGGAGGAGAACTAATGGATTGGAATCCTGAGTTGATTCGACGACTGAAAAGTGTTATCAACCCTGTGTCAAGGGCTGTTGATTTTTGGGTAGATAGTATTTTTCAAGGTTATATTTCTGAGTTTGTTGTCGAAATGATAGACTTAGATATGGAGGTGGAAAGAAAATTTTTCCAAGGACCCTACGGAAGATACTTGTCATGTTTGAAAGCTTGGATAAAGATGCTCATATGTGAAAAAGGAATCCTGAGAATGTGACAGTTGGAAGAACTGTGTGCAAATTTTGGATATGTTGCAGACGAGGTGTATGAAAAATGGATCAAGCTAAGCGAAAAATGTTCCCTAGTGATAGTGGAACTGAACTAGAGGCTGTATATTTGATAAGTGGAAGAAGATTTTGGTTAGTAAAGAGAAGGAAAACTGTGTCAGAAAGAGGAATCTATAGTACAACCAAAGGAAAAGACTATTAGCTCACGTCGTACATTGACGAAGGTTATTGAGATGAAGAAGAGGAATATCAATCGATATCTAAAGAAGAAGAAGAAGAAAAAGCTCCATACCTAGAGCATGAATACGATACCCCTACGACATTGTGCACATCACTAGATGTAATATCTAGAAACTCGTCTCCAAGTGGTTTTGTAAATACAAGTAGTACTAATGTTGTGAATAGCAGACAAGGGAGTCTGACTAGTAAAAAAAATTTTCCAAGCATACCAACAATTAACATAATGGATGGGACCAATATTAATTTGTAGATATTTAATGGAAATGGGTTAGAAGACCCAAAGAAACATTAGCTTCTTTGTGAAGCTGTGTGGACCATGTGACAGGTCCAAGATGAAGCGGTTAAGCAAGCACAACTGATCACAACCTTGAGAGGTCATGCGCTAGAATGGTATATGAAGTTTTCCATAGTTCTAGTAGGAGTCGTGCATAAGACACTTGACCAAATTCAAGTGGGAATGATAGACGAGTTCAGAAATCCAAAATATGAGTCACGATGCATCACATAAATCAAAGAAATCAAGAAGTTACATATATATTTTGTTTGGGACTTTGACCAAATATTTAAGACATTTATATCCAAAGTAAGTTTTTAGATGGTAGATGTATAGAACAAGGAATGGTTCATTGTCACGCTATTACCACACATATGAATCCCATTAATGCAATAGAAAATAGTGTCACTGACTGAATCCTTGGAGACAATCATGAAGTTAGAGTCCTCACTAGTTGGAGAAATTGGTGCAAGAATGACGCAGATTCACTTGTAGCTAGCTAACCTTATGATGCAACTCTAATACATTAAGGGGAAAGAGATTCAGGAAGTACTATGGTGTACAAGGTGCAGAACAAAGGGGCACCATAAAGATAATTGACCAAAACTCATGAATTATGTCATAGAAGGAGCACCGAACCTGATAAATACCCAAGGGATGCCTTGGTGTAGGATATGTCAGACTCGATGTCATAAGTTGAAATAATGGTTGTACTTGTAGAAGATTGTAAGTGCATTAACTAGTCTGTATTATAAATTTTGTAAATCTATAGAACATGATGAGAAAGATTGCATAGTATTTTAGTTGCGGCACGAGAAGATAGTGGACACATAATTGATGAAGTCTGATGAGCAGATGCAAGCTAAGAGAGCACAATATCAATATAGACTTGCTCAATATCCACTAACGCAATATCAAAAAAATCAGTCTATTCCGCAACAAGAATACCCTCAACCTAGGGGGGGTGGAAATTTTTGGGGCCAAGTGTGGAAATTGAACCCAGTGATAGATTAATTTTACTCACAACAATTAACAATTGATCATGCAAAATCACTCACAAAAGAGACTAAAATTGGAGCTGAACACTAAACTGTATTAACTCAGTGTACAATAGCCAACCCTGTAAAATAATAGGTTGCTAAATAAATAACATACACTAGGGATTCGAATGCACGAGGAGTAATTTGAATCTAGCATAAAGCAGGCTTACTAAAATTAAGCAAATCCCCCATAGGTGTAAAAAGCTGATCCCAAATCTGTCATGGAGCTCATGAATTGGCAAAATGTATTAGGCAAGCTAAAGAGTGGTGGAATGGTAGCTCATACATGCTTTTGCAAGGAGAAAAGAGTGGAGGATGAAGAGGACAAAAAACTAGTTCACCTCACCTAGTCTAGCTTTTCCATTTGCCTTAAAACACTGAAAAAGCAAGGAATAAAATAGAAAAAGCAAAAGGGCGCCTAGGAGGCCAGGAATAAATTAGATTTGATTCTTTGGGATTTCCCATGCGCTACATGAGTCAAATAAGGCAAGTTTGACCACTATGGATAGGTAAAAGACAACTTGCATAAGACAAGTAGTCCCCAGCAGTGATTTGAGATTGCTGAAGGTCTTCTCACAAAATGCTTTGGTGAAGATATCAGCTACTTGTTCTGAAGATGAACAGAAGAGTAGGTGAATGGTGCCATCGTGCACAAGTTCTTTGATGTAGTGCATATGGATCTCAATGTGTCTGGTTCTCTGCTTCTGAACTGGATATTTGCAAATTCGAATGGTACTCTGGTTATCACAGTAGATGGTAGTTGAGTACTCTAGTTCAAAGCCACACTCTCCAAGTAAATCCTATAACCATAAACATTGAGTTACTGCATTAACAACTCCTCTATACTCTGCTTCTGTAGATGAGAGTGCAATGACACTCTGTTTCTTGCTTGACCAGCTGATTGGCCCTTCTGCAAGCATGAACACATATCCTGATGTGGACTTTCTATCTGTGCTATCACCTTCCCAATCACTGTCAGTAAATCCAATCAAATCAAGATCAGATTTTGCTTTATAGAAGATCCCATGTGTCCTTGTTCCCTGAACAAAGTTAAGAATCCTTTTGGCTGCTTTCCAATGGATCTCATGAGGCTGATCCATGTATATAGAAGCCA
>LPNX010818402.1:163431-175946 GCA_001517045.1 Pseudotsuga menziesii | reverse complement strand
ATATATATATATATATATATGTATGTATGTATGTATGTATGTATGTATGTATATATAAGTGGTAGCCCATGAATGGGTAACTAGTATCCAAGAATGGAGAAGTAAAGTTTAATATTTGATATGCACTAAATCGCATATGCGATTTGGCGATCACGTAGTACAAACTTCCCGTTAAGTAAAAAGCAGTGTATCCATATCGCATATGCGATATGGTGCATATGCGATAAAACAGACATGCATTATATCGCATATGTGATATGTATTATATAAAAAAAATTGGGTTGTGTGTTGTGGTCCAGGTTTATTATAGAAAAAGACATAATTTTTTTGAACCCGCGCACAGAGAACTGTTCAACCTGCAATTTAATCATTACTTACACAAATCCATAGGTTTTGTACAAGTTTGGGTGGATTGCAATGGGGAATGTATGTAATAGAGGTCGAAAGTTAGTGAGGAAGGTGCTTACATCGAAAGAAGATGAAAATAAAAAAGAAAAAAAGAGGGAAGATTCAAGAAATCATCAGCATTCATTGGATGAGCAAATAGTTCCCATTCCCGCTCAATAGATACCTGACGTAGAGGTTGAGGAAGATAATGCAACATTAAAGGAAGCTGGTTATAAGGGAGATGATATTATTGATCCATTATTAAATGGACAATCTTGTGAAGAGTTCAATAATTATGTTACTCCCGATGCAAATGTGACTCTGCAACAACCATGCCAGGTGGTTCAATCTCCTAATTGAGGTTGTCATCCTGTAGTGGATGTAAACGTTACTCAAATATTTCAAATGGCAAGAAATCTCGCATCAAAACTAAAGAGAACTCCTAAACGCATACAAGTGGAAAAGAGCAAATTGAATTCCATGGAATGTAAGGTGGCTAAACGCACTATCCTTTGTCATTGTTCTCAAATAATGAAACAATATTTTGATAACAAATCCGAAGGCGGTAAATGCCAATTGTTTTTAGATTTGCTTAAATCTAGAAATATGACAATTGTTAGAAGAAATTTAGGCATAAGAACATTGAAGAATATTGAATCAAGTAATCACATTGTTAATTCTCTTGTTGTTGCATTCACATCGATTGGTAAAAAAACTCGTTCATAGGACTGTAATGTGGCTCGCCGCGTATTGGCTGAATCAATTGTATGTAGATCCACAAGACAATGTCGTTTACTTAAATGCACATCAAAAATTGTTCCTTTACATCCAAAAACACTTAAAAAATACTCAGTAAGAAGAGACATCCTTGATGTAGAGGGACAAATGGAAACATTATGGGAATTTAGCAGTAGGTTGCCCCGTAAAGCCATGAAGTTAGTCGAAGTAGTGAAGGGACTAGTACACACGTTTTGGCACGATAACACTAGGCCTTCTTCTAACACAAAGGATGTGTTAAAACACTATAGGTGTTCTATGAACAATGAACCTCCTGTTAAACATTATCTTGACATGACATAAACTCAATTGTTTGAGATGTTTAAAGTTTCCCATGCAGAGCTAAGGCTCCAGAAATGATCTTTTGAAAAATGAAAGCCTTGGTATGTTAGAATCAATAGCATCCGGAACACTTGTTGTTTTAGATACCACATAGATTTTGATCTATATTATCATACATCTGCACATATGCGTCATTTTTTGCATCCTAACCATGTGCAAGAATTCTCAAGTACAGTACTGCCAATGTCATCCAGAGATTTCATCCATAGCATGATCTGTTCGAGACAAGATGGGAAGACACATTACTTAAAAAAATGTGTAGAGGGTTCTTGCAACATTTGTGGAGGGCTATCATTATGGACTGATTGCATTCACGAGAGTGAAGATCAAGCATTTGGGAATGAAATGGTCGAGAAGTAGAACTATCAGTACGAGACATATCAGCTACATGATGGCAAAGAAAGAAGGAAGATTAAATTGGTGACTTCACACATGACTTCATGTACATTAAGTTGGTGACAACATGTACATATTTTTATGTTGTTTTTAATACTATTTATTTTTTTACACCAGGTCCAATAGTACATTACATTAGAGTACATTATCTTTTGGTGATTTTATTTCAGAGTTTCGTGGAAAGGTCCAACAGTACATTCAACATGTCGATATGGCACGGTGGTAAGATGAGAAATTCAGAATATGCCGAGACACCTTCCCTCTCAGAACAATACCATCAGTGGTTGAATTTGCGGAAAATTACACCCTACAACCACAAAATGAAATACAAATTCAATACTATCACTCAGAGCAAGTGAGCATAATGGTCCATATCATGTATCAACATGGGTCAGATAGCAATGAAGAGAAATGTGTTATACTGAAATAAATTCACTTCTACATAAGTGACGACCAGACCCATGACATCCATTACGTGCGGAATTACTTTAAATTATTCTATGATCATGTGATAGCTATGGATATACCATTCTATCATCATTTCATTTGGTCAGATGGTTGTGCTGGACAGTTCAAGAATGCACGTTTATTTCAATGGTTGTGTTTGTTGCACATAAAATACAAGGTGCCACATATATGGAACTACTTTGAAACTGGTCATGGAAAATGAGAGCACAATGGTGCTGGTGCATGCATAAAAAATGCCCTTCGAAGGGAAGAGATGAAGTTTACAGGTGCTGTCCTTTGAGACGATGCATCTATAGTGAAATGGTGTGTATCTGTCATGGGAGAACAAGTGACAAGGAAACACCTAGTGTAGAGAATATTCTGGGAGGTGACCAATGTGGATCGATCCCAAACAAATTGGATGAACACAGTGCATAGAACTCGACAGTTTCATTCAATTAGAAGCTCAGACAACTCGGCCCTACAAATTTGGACAAGATTGAAGGCTTGCTTTTGAAGTTCCTGTAGCATCGATGAATGGGATGATTGTGAGTATAAAGATATATTTGATACATGGGATCAAGTGACACTTGGCACCAATTTCAAATGGGCTAATGAAATATACCATTTGGAAGATGATCATACACACATTTCTACAAACTATGATCACATATCAGATCTCATACAAGCAGGTACAAAAAACTAAATTAGTAGTAACTAAATTAGAAATTTAATTTATGTATTGTTAACTTGACCTATTTCCTTTCACATGTCAGATATATGCAATGGTTTCCCAAAAAAATAATGAATGGGGTTCCGACTATTGGTTGGCACGTTGCTTAGAGGGGAAACAAACCATTCTCGAACTTGTTACAGATGATGAAAATATTGAATTCCCAACTGGCTCAATGGTTATAAAAGGGGAGTACTTGACACTAGTAGCACAACAGAAAAGGAAGGGTGGGTATGTATATCGGGATTATAGACCAGGAGCTATTATATACCACTTCACCAACCTAGTAGTTGGTATAAACATCAAGTTGCGCACACTTTCGAACAAAAATAGGTCACATGTACGATATTTGCTTCCTCATATAGAGCACAAAAGATTGATGGACACCATCGGCAGCAGAGATGAGCTAGATGGCCTACTCGATTGATTGCATTGTCAGGTGTTACTGGATTGTAAAGTGTGGCTAGATTGTCAGGTGCGTTATTTAACCTTTAAAGTGCATGCTGAAGCACAGTTTCAATTATTTAGCCTTAGTTTATTCCCAATGTAATAAACATGTGATTGACAGATACCATTCAAAGACATAATATTATTTAGAGGATACTGGACACTATAAACACGATCGTACAACCTCAAGTGAGTTATCTATAAATCATGTTTGCACATTTTCATTGGGTTCTCTTTATTTTCTTATGATAGTACTAATGTTTAGCCTTTCATGTGCCTAAGATACAAACACCATCTATGGCACATTGGAGGCACCAAGAACAACTCAGTTTCTTTAGACACCAACGAATAAAAATTGAAAAATAACATGCTTTCGAGTTGTTGAAATTTACTTTTTTATGTTTTTATATTAATGTGCATTTAATTACATTGTTGGGTCAACTCTTGCAACTATAGCATTGGTGGGCCAACGCATGAAAACCCTCGACCATGGCTGTGTTGGTAGTGTTCCCATATCGGCCTTGCCCATACAGGCTTGCAGGAGCCAACGACATGCAATTTTGTTGCTTCGTTTGTTTTTCCACTCCCAGACCGATAGTCACCAAGTGTCCCTGAATGACATTTTCATGCAACTTTCAACTGGACATAGCTCAGAAATAGGAAGTTGGATTCAAGAACCATCGACTCCGTTGGTCTTCTGGCATGCGATTACCTCTAGGTGGCCCTCTCCCTCATGTTTTCAAGGCCCAGTGACTTCATTATGCTTTGATTTCGTAAACTAGGGTTTTGCTCAGTTTCTTTCAATGTAATTCTATAACTAGGGTTGATAAGTTATGAGATGGAACGAGGGTTTTGTGACCTCTTTACAAGTTATGAGATGGAAATAGAAACACATGTACATGTACAAATTGAAAAACCAACTAGGGTTTCATGAACTACAATTGCATGCTAGAACTAGGGTTGAGAAGTTATGAGAGGGAACTAGAAGCACATGTACATGTACAAATTGAAAACCAACTAGGGTTTCATGTACTACAATTTACATGCTATAACTAGGTTTGAGGAGTTATGAGATGGAAGTAGGGCTTTGTGACCTCTTTACAAGTTATGAGATGGAACTAGAAACACATGTACATGTACAAATTGAAAACTGACCAGGGTTTCGTGAACTACAAATTGCATGATATAAATAGGGTTCAAGAGTTATGAGATAAAAGTAGGGCTTTGTGACCTCTTTACAAGTTATGAGATGGAACTAGAAATACATGTACATGTACAAATTGAAAACCAACTAGGGTTTCATGAACTACAATTTGCATGCTACAAATAGGCTTGAGAAGTTATGAGATGTAAGTAGGGTTTTGTGACCTCTTTACAAGTTATGATATGGAACTAGAAACACATATACATGTACAAATTGAAAACCAACTAGGGTTTCATGAACTACAATTTGCATGCTATAACTAGGGTTGAGGAGTTATGATATGGAAGTAGGGTTTTGTGAGCTCTTTACAAGTTATGAGATGGAACTAGAAACACATGTACATGTACAAATTGAAAACCAACTAGGGTTTCATGAACTACAATCTACATGCTATAACTAGGGTTGAGGAGTTATGAGATGGAAGTAGGGTTTTGTGACCTCTTTACAAGTTATGAGATGGAACTAGAAACACATGTACATGTACAAATTGAAAACCAACTAGGGTTTCATGAACTACAATTTGCATGCTATAACTAGGGTTGAGGAGTTATGAGATGGAACGAAGGTTTTGTGACCTGTTTATAAGTTATGAGATGGAACTAGAAACACATGTACATGTACAAATTGAAAAACCAACTAGGGTTTCATGAACTACAATTGCATGCTAGAACCAGGTTTGAGAAGTTATGAGATGGAAGTAGGGTTTTGTGACCTCTTTACAAGTTATGAGATGGAACTAGAAACACATGTACATGTTAAAATTGAAAACCAACTAGGGTTTCATGAACTACAATTTGCATGCTATAACTAGGGTCGACGAGTTATGAGATGGAAGTAGGGTTTTGTGACCTCTTTACAAATTATGAGATGGAACTAGAAACACATGTACATGTACAAATTGAAAACCAACTAGGGCTTCATGAACTACAAATTGCATGCTATAACTAGGGTTGATGTGTTATGAGATAGAAGTAGGGTTTTGTGACTTCTTTACAAGTTATAAGATGGAACTAGAAACACATGTACGTGTACAAATTGAAAACCAACTAGGGTTTCATGAATTGCAATTTGCATGCTATAACTAGGGTTGAGGAGTTAAGAGATGGAAGTAGGGTTTTGTGACCTCTTTACAAGTTATGAGATGGAACTAGAAACACGTGTACAAGAACAAATTGATTACCAGCCAAGGTTTCATGAACTACAAATTGCATGCTATAACTAAGGTTGAGGAGTTATGAGATGGAAGTAGGGTTTTGTGACCTCTTTACAAGTTATGATATGGAACTAGAAAAACATGTACATGTAAAAATTGAAAACGAACTAGGGTTTCATGAACTACGATTTGCATGGTATAACTAGGGTTGAGGAGTCATGAGATGGAAGTAGGGTTTTGTGACCTCTTTACAAGTTATGAGATGGAACTAGAAACACATGTACATGTACAATTTGAAAACCAACTAGGGTTTCATGAACTACAATTGGCATGCTATAAAGAGGTACATGTGCAAGTTATGAGATGGAACTAGAAACACATGTACATGTACAAATTGAAAACTAACAAGGGTTTCTTGAACTACAATTTGCATGCTATAACTAGGGTTGAGGAGTTATGAGATGGAACGAGGGTTTTGTGACCTCTTTACAAGTTATGAGATGGAACTAGAAACACATGTACATGTACAAATTGAAAAACCAACTAGGGTTTCATGAACTACAATGGTAGTTAGTATTGTAGGGTATGGTATGGTATACTAGTATGGTATGGTATGTTAGTATGGTATGATGTTAGTACCATAGGGTATTGTAGGGTATGGTATGGTATATTGGTATGGTATGGTATGTTAGTATTGTAGGGTATGGTATGTTTTATTAGTATGGTATGGTATGGTATGTTAGTATTGTAGGGTATGGTATGGTATACTAGTATGGTATGGTATGATGTTAGTATCATAGGGTATTGTAGGGTATGATGTTAGTATTGTAGGGTATGGTATGGTATATTAGTATGGTATGGTATGTTAGTATTGTAGGGTATGGTATGGTATACTAGTATGGTATGGTATGTTAGTATGGTATGATGTTAGTATCATAGGGTATTGTAGGGTATGATGTTAGTATTGTAGGGTATGGTATGGTATACTAGTATGGTATGGTATGTTAGTATGGTATGATGTTAGTATCTTTAGGTTTAGATCATTATATTGTTTAGTATCATTTAAGTAGAAACCAAAAGGCCATATAAGTAGGCTATGCACATACATGAAACAAAATGAATAGGGTTGAACATGGATCACAAGTGGAAGTTCACGTGCATGCATGACTTAGAAGTAGAAACACATGTATGATGTTATGATGTTAGTGTATGGAATTTAGGTAGTGTATGGTATGGTATGATGTTAAAAAGTTGAGGATAGACATAATGTTAAAAAGTTGATGATAGTTGAATTTAGGTAGTTATATGGTATGGTTATGGTTATGGTGTCTAGTGATTTTCTCTCATGACTTACTTAATAGTTACTTGATCTTAATATCATAATATTATATAGGTGAACCATACATATCATACTATCACATAGCTAAACCACACATATCATAATATCACATAGGTGAACCACACATATCATGTTCCAAAATCAAGTCAACCATATATGTATAAATTTGAACCTTGATTTATATTATACATGTGTATACAAATAATGTTACAAAAATTGGCATGCCACATGGCCATAATACAAAAAAGTGGATCAAACTGTACATTTGTGTGTATACAAACAAAAAGTTACATGTATGTATCCCCCCTATACATTTATTCTATATATCCCCCCTTTCACTGCCACTGTCAATGTCTTCTGAGAAGTCTAGATTTATTTTTTGGCTGCTCGGTGGTGATCCCCAAGGCTGAACAAGAGGGACAGGTCGCATCAGTGGAGACTGCAGACAAACCAAAATTTGTAAATTAGTTTACCAACCTATAAAAATTCTATGTACAATTATTCAAATTCCAAACCAATATAACATTTTTACTTACTGTACGTGAGTAAGTTATGGTGGGTCATGGTGCCTCACTAGCAGCGACCCGGATTGGGTGCTCTTCAAGCACCACTTTCTCACTATCAAGATATATATATATATATATATATATATATATATATATATATGTCAATGTAAAAAAATCAATGGGTGCACGAAAAGCATACTTGCATGGATGGAAAATGATGTTTTCAAAGAAAGCGAAACATACATGTTCCTAGGGGGGGGCAGAGAGATGGGTCACCCAAAACCCAGATTTGGTGCTCTTCAAGCACCATTGCCTCAATAGATGCCTGCATAAAGTAACATATTTCAATGTCAGCAAATACAAATAAAATGAGACATATACTACATGGACGGAAAATGATGTTTTCAAAGAAAGCGAAACATACATGTACCTGGGGGGGAGGAGGTGGGTCACCCAGAACTTGGATTTGGTGCTCTTCAAGCACCATTGAATCAATAGATTCCTGCATAAAGTAACATATGTCAATGTCAGAAAATACAAATAAAATGAGACATATACTACAAAGAAAGCGAAACATATATGTACCTGGGGGGAAGAGAGGTGGGTCACCCAAAACCTGGATTTGGTGATATTCAAGCACCATTGCCTCAATAGATTCTTGCACAAAGTAACATATGTCAATGTCAGAAAATACAAATAAAATGAGACATATACTACATGGACGGAAAATGATGTTTTCAAAGAAAGTGAAACATACATGTAACTGGCAGGGGAAGAGACATGGGTCACCCAAAACCTGGATTTGGTGCTCAAGGATTTGGTGCTTTTTAAGCATCATTGCCTCAATAGATTCCTGCATAAAGTAACATATGTCAATGTCATATAATACAAAGAAAATGAAACATATACAAGATGGACGAAAAATGATTTTTTCAAAGAAATCGAAACATACATGTACATGGAGGGAGGGGGGGGGGAGGTGGGTCCGCAATCAAAAAGGTCATTCCGGTGGCATATATATCATGCTACGTAACAAAAAATAAACATACAATTAGAAAATTTCTAATAATTAAAAGCATTAATGTTGAATTATTAAAAGCATAATTAAAACAGTACTTGTGTCTAGGAATCTTCCTCTACATGCGAGGGACTTGGCTGAGATTCCACAAACTCATTGTACCCACCCTGCATAAAACATATTGTACCTAGATTATGACGTATTGAATGTTGCAATCTCTACTATAAATATGTAAATAACGATGACAAATTAAAAAGTAAAGTTCTTACAACTAATGGTGAAGCACCAAAACCATATGCAACATTGACCACTGCATCAATATTATCAACATAAATGGTCGGACTATGTGAATCTTGAGTGTGATGGGACACCATATGTATATTTGTTCACATAATTTGTTAGATAATTAAATAGAAATAAATTACGAAATAATTTAAAATTGTGATATAAAACAAAATATAATATGAAAAGAATGAGTTTTACTTACATATCAGAGTAATCCATCATCCCAGAACTCTGAAGCGGGGCCATAGCATATGCCTCCACATGCTGTGAAAGGGTGTGGAATAACACGACGCTCTGAACCCTCAGCGTCTCCCGTGCAATTTGTACCTCTTTTAGGGTCTGGAGACATAGTATGTGGATCCTTAGTGTGGCATGGGCCAACCTCAGAAGTGAAACCCCTTGGCCTACATTTCCTTGGACAATAATCCCATGTTGAAGCAATGTATCTACCAAGTCAAATAAGGCCTCTTGTGTATCATCAATCACAGGACCCGCATGAGGATATCCCCAAGGGGGTTTTGGTGTGCATGGAGGGCGTGGCACTCAGTTAGGATCAATCCTAGCCCCTTCCCTATCTTTGGTCATCCCATGACCCATACCCTGGAACTCTAAACTATCAAAATAGTCAACATGTTTCCCCAAGATAAATTATGCTTACAACTTCCTCGGGAAATAGAAAGGGATGTCTCTATTGCCATGAGGGTCTTCATCAAATACCATCTACCAGCGATCCATCCAATGTGATTTCACATTTGGTTCCATGCATCTGTCTATGAAAATGTGTGCTCAACTGGTGGGTGGAACCAATCCGGTGCTAGGGTCCCGGAATAATGAAAACAATTGGTCTTTGGTTATCTTTAACTTTTTGATGTCTCTATAGCTCAAAACATCAAAATAGTATTGCCTCATGGATTCTCTGTACAAGCTAATGTTGTACATATCTCCTTAGGTATTGGCAATTGTGTTTGTTATGGTGTCCAATGCCTCAGCTAATGATTGTCTCAAATGGTTCCCCCCCCTCTAAACGATGAGCTAAGGCACCTCAATGCACCCAAATGAGCCAGAATCTGTGAATTCTGGTCTTGTTCCCCCTCTGTGTTTGGGTTTAGTTCTTGGTTATTAGTGGGTTCTTTTTACACAGTATCTTCAACATTTTTGTTATCTGTTAAGATTAAAACAACAAATTACAAATTTTTTTAATATATCATTCTTTGATATAATTCAATTTTTTTATTAAATTCGTTTTAAAAAATATAAAAACTATGAAATTAACAAAAAAAACAAATATTGAAAACAATTGTGGATGGTATGAGTACTTACCTTCCATTAGAGCCAAGTTTTGAATTGGTAAACTGCATACTACCCTCCAAAGGAACCTCCAAAGCCTCTAACGCACAACGCTGGTGCGATTTTTCGCTACTGCGATTTTTCACTGTCCCAATATCGCCTTCACTGTGCAAATAAGAAATTGAGGCCTGCGGCCTCTGTTTTTCTTTTTTTGGTTTTACAAATCGCACTTGCAATTTTTAACTCTTTAAAAATTCATATGCGATATATCACACATGTGATATTGATTAACTAACCTTAGCCTCATCTTTGGGCTCGGGTTTTCCGAACGTAGCATCCATAACACATATGCGTTATATATTTACATTTCGAAAGTGCATTTCTGATTTCTAAAGTGGCACTAAAAAGTGGAACCAGCTTCATACGAGCTCCCTAATATCCTCTACTTTTCTTGTAAAAGAAACTTACTTGGAGGAAAGCTTGCAACAAAAACTAGGGTTTTAAAGAAAATCACTTACTCTTGACTATGGTTCCTTTGTGTGGCTAGGGATCTGAGGTGAAAAATTTGCAAGGTTTGTAGTATAACCTATAAGGAGTAAGCTATCTACCCGACCATTTGCACCGGGGCCTACTTGACTCCATTCGGTAATATATTACTCCGTTATCTTTCTGTGACAGTGAGACCAAGAATAGCAGATTCTGTTTCTTTTCTTACATTTTCACTGCAGATCAATTCTATAACAAACTATTATTACACTCCGATATAATGCAATAATGAAGAATACGAATTTACCCAATCAAATTGAATCTACAGACTGATCGATCTAAACCTAATCTGAAATTATGTTCTAAAAACTTGTAATTTGAAGTTCAATTGTTATGGATTTGATAGCACCAATGTTTTGTGTGTATGCTAGTTTAAAACTTTAACCTCTGTGATCATGAAGGATAAATAATCCAAGTTTTAAACCTCGATCGGGTTCCATAAAAAAAACAAAGGAGTTGATTAATTGTTACAAGGAAGTTGGTAAAACCTTCCAAGTTTTAGATCTTTCCATTTATTTTTATGGAGTTGACTAAAATTATACAGTTCTAAACATACATTTGCAATTTTCATAAAAATTCCAATCAAAACTTACAATTTTAAGCTTGCACTTAAAAAACAAGAATTTTCATGGCTAAATTTATGGATGGATGAATTCGAGAGCGCGGTTAGTGTGAAAGTAGGTGTTGAAATCGATTTTTCTTGGTATCACGGAAAGGTGACGGAGTAAGATATTACCTGGCGGCATCATTTGGTCCCCGATGCAAATGGTCGGGTAGATAGCTTACTCCTAACCTATAATACATCAAAGAAGACCCCCTAAATTTCTCTATCCAGTGGCATTAATCTGGTTGCAATTTGAGCAATTGATGAAAATATACCTTCTTTGCAATTTGTGTGATTGTCATGAAATAAATAAATAATACCCTGAAATTGATTTCTTTTAAATCAACTCTATATCTGTTTCTTGGACTTTGATTTTTATGATTTTATTTTTTAAATTGGGTGTTTTTTCAAGGAGAACTTAGATATACAACTAATTTCATTAGATTCTGCACAATTGTTTTGAGAAAATGGTTATGAATACCACCATATTTGTTTTCCTTAAAAAATCTACAAAAATAAAAAAATAGTCTTATACTTTTTCCCTATGAAACAAATTTGATACCATTTGTACATTATAGCTACAAAGATCAATGTCGATGTCAAAACATTTATCGTAGTTACCTCTCAATCTAGTAGACTTATCCTCCTTTCACCTCTTGTTCTTCTATATCTATATGAAAATTATTTCTATACAACTCCCATGAGAAACAAGAGCATTCACGACTTTGAATTTGAGGCTTAGAAGCCATGAGGTCACCCTTATCAATATTTGTGTCCATACATAATTTATGTACATCTTCTGGTATGGAAATCAATGGCAAAAATTGAATCTTGTAATGGGGGATACACTCTGAGATTAGGTTATAAAGATTTGATTGAAGATGTTAATAGAGAAGATGAGGCTTAGTGGTGGAAGTTACTATGGAAGACAGAGGCCCCTTTAAAACCCAAAATTTATGTGGTTTGTGCTCTATAACAAAGCGCTATCCTTGGAAGTGCTTCAAAATCAAAGTTTAAATTGTTTAGGGACATCTAGCAAATCGA
>LPNX010818402.1:140676-155539 GCA_001517045.1 Pseudotsuga menziesii | reverse complement strand
TTAAGTATTCTATTAAACTAGTCAAAATTTACATTCCAATGAGCATAGGTACAATAGATTTTTGAAAGATTAATATGTAATATGCAACAAGGAAACATATCACTGTGATTTATCATTAAAAATAATAGGGATTGCATATCATGGGTTGATTAGAGCGACTACCAAGACACACAGGGAGTAGTTCCCCAAATCTTCCACCTCTAGCAAGAAAATCAAATAAGAAAAAGGAGATATGAGAGCTCAGATTGACTAGATCAGAAGAAAACTGATTGGAAGTGTATTGGACCTGCAAATATTGAACATTTATGGTCGTCTTAACAATTGTAAATCACAAGAAAATTTGACATGATTGGAGCCAATACATTAGAAGAACTAAGAAGAAGAGAAGATAGGACAATATTGCTCCGGAATTGATTTCTTATTCACAACTCCTGAACTCTCAAGGAGTAATTCGACCCAATATTAAGATCATATCTACAATAGACTTGAAAATCCTGCAATAAACTCAATGAGAGAATTCAGATGCTTTTCTCCTCAAACTCCAGTTGATTCCTCAACTAGATTTGTGATAGTAGGAGCACATCTCCCAACTAGTGACGAGGGGCATATATTCCAAGTCATAAAAATCTTACTACTCTCCAATTTTGAATTTCAACAATGGAAAAATGTTTGATAGGGTGTGCACCCCTTCTTTAAAAGGATCAATAGCTTCTTGGACAAGATTCCTAATGGATAAGATGCATTGCATCTCATCTAATGTGCCATCCTTAGCTAGATTTGGAATGCCAACTTTATTATACTTTTATCTTGATCTTTGGTCTTTCCTTGTTTTCTCTAGTTTTTTCTTTTCTTGTCACTTTCCCGATTTTCTCTTGCTTTCTTATTTTCCTATTATTTTCCTTCTTTTCTTTGATTTCTACTTTTATTGCCACTTTCTTACTTTCCCTGTCACCTTTCTGCTTTTCACTACTTTTCTTCCAAATTTTGTCTTTAGAAACATCTTGAAAGGTCCAACTAATCCCTTATGCGACGTTGTGGGCGATTCTATGCATTTTACAACTCATAAATAAAATATTAATAATATGTATTTAACCATGGACTTTAATACTTGTATTGGACCTAACTTTATTAATTCAAAATAACCATGGTCAAATTTATTCTTAACTAAGTTTATTTTCTCATGGAACTTGATGGGTTAGAGGATGTGCCCATTGTGCTATATACTAAGTCTATTTGAGTTATAAACCTAAATTATTATATAAATATCCTAGGAACTCCTTTCAATTATTAAGAGAATCTAAAAAAGCATCAAGATCTTGTTGATTCTAAAACAAGATGGACAAATCAAATATATATTGTATAGATTATAAAATCTCCTTAAATATGTGAGTGTTTTCTTAAACTTAGAAAAGGATTTTTAAGATGTGTGTTTTCTTTAACATCACACTAGCCACGGTTAAAGGTTTCCTTTCAAAAATGTGAGTGTTTTGTTGGAGTTCACTTTATCAAGTAATGCCTCATAGGAGCATTTACTCTACTCATTGTTGTGTCTAAATAGAAACTATTTGATATTTATTTTTGGAATTGTAGTCGTGCTCAAAAGTGTTGGAATTTTGTTATATATATAAAAACTAGAAAGTGACTATTCGATTGGCCCACTCCATTTTGTTATATATATAAAAACTAGAAAGTGACTATTAGAAAACTGTTTATATGTTGTGGATTTAATTATGAATTTGTTTTTAATAAAAGTGTTTCTTTCTTCTTTTTATTTCAAAAATCTATTATTCTCCAAATTCAATTACAATTTTAAAGTTTAGAAATCTCCTTCAAAGAGATGTAATCTGCCTCAAAAAGATGTAATGTTGCTATGTTAATACTCACTCTAACTCAAAACCTTTCTTAACAACCCTTTTGTGGTCTAAATGCACTTTATGGCCGACTTGTATTGTTTGTTTGTATATAAAAGCTGAGATTATATATATATAATTACACTCTTTGTTTATATATATGCTACATTCTTCGAAAACACATATGAAGGGCTCTCTCTTTCTAGTTTTTATTATACAACCTTGATTTAAATACACCCCGTTTTCAAGGGCTTGAAAATTAAACATAGAACGATAAAAACAAATAGATTAAGAACTTGTATGTAATTCAATCATTGCGTTCTCTCCCGTTGAAAACTTAATCAGCGATAACTTAAGCATAAGCATAATAATTAACATGCCAGGAACAATACAAGCCATAACTGAAAATCCCAATTCTGTAAAAACTGTGATATTTATGTAGGAGTCCATGTACAGTAGCCTCTATGGCACTGCAGAACCAGCCATTGGATCTGATAAAACATAAATATAATATGAAATACTGTATTTATCAGACACCAACGGGAGAGACTAGTACTATTCAAGAGACTACTAATATTTAATCAGGTACTGTGGCAGCTGCAAGTACCGCACTGGCAGTTGGGGCCGCACTTGCAGTTGTCTTTCTCCAGAGATACTACATCTGCACCATGCCTGTTTACATACATCAACACCCAAATACATTCAATAATTATCATATCATATCATATCATATAATGCTGAAACCATTGAAAGCAAATTTGTAACGACTTATAGAGAAAGCAATACCCCATCTCATAGCTGGTCTCCACAATACAGTCAATCTGGAAGCCCTTCTTGCTGTGCAACAAAACAATCCAAACATGGGACGAGATTAGTGCTCCTTAGAATCGAACTCATGACGAACAGCATGAAATTTGAAAAGAATAGGAATTGATACAAGAGGAGTTGAGTACTACATACGGGCACTGGCTTTTGTCTGCGCAGTCGCAATTTGCACAATCGGCGCTCGACATATTCACAAGAAAATTGATAAATACAGAACAAATAACTATTTCACTTGTAATCTAAGCTCTCAGATACCTCTGCCTGTGTCTCAAGCTACACTCGCCCACTCATATATATAGGGCTCCCACCGCCGGGAAACATTGCCGGCAGTTTATGCCACCCTCTGGAAATATGGAATATCGGCCTAGGGAACCGTGCCACGGACCCACCTCGATTGTGATGAAGCTGGCGAACATCTTTAATCTTTACCCCCAAGCTTGACTAGCTGCTGGTACGGCACTGCGTACGGTGACGAATCTAACACTGTTTAGGGGGGTTCAGCATCTCATTTTTCTGGCGCGCTTCTGCGTCATATACCTAGAAATCAAACATTATTGAGTGGGCGCTGGGACTTCCCAAATTGCAATGACTTTGATTTGGAGTAACTTTTTAACCGGACCATTTGCACCTGGGCCCACTTGACTCCTGGGTAATTTACCAAATCAAATTGAATCTACAGAGTGAACCAATCTAAAGGTCATCTAAAATTGTGTTCTAAATATTTGTAATTTGAAATTCAATTGTTATGGCTTACTATCTGTGTGTATGCTAGTTTAAAACTTTAATCTGCGTGATCATGAAGTATCGAGTTCTATAAAACAAACAAAGGAGTTGAGTAATTGTTACAAGGAAGTTGGTAAAAAGTTCCAAGTTTTAGATCTTTCCAGTTATTTTTATGGAGTTAACTAAAATTATACAGTTCTAAACATACATTTGTAATTTTCATAAAAGTTCCAAGCAAAACTTACAATTTTAAACTTGCACTTAAAAAACAAGATTTTTCATGGCTAAATTTATGGATGGATGAATTCGAAAGCACAATTAATGTGAAAATAGGTGTTGAAATGGGTTGTTCTTGGTTTCACAAAAAGATAAGGGAGTAAGTTATCACCCAATGGAGTCAAGTGAGCCCCAGTGCAAATGCTCGGATAGATAGCTTACTCCCTTTGATTTTCGTTTCGGTGTAAATTTAATAATCTGTACATTAGAATATGAAGCAAGCACTAATCTGTACTTTAGAATATGAAGCAAGCACGTCTGTGAGGAGTTTCCAACTTGCTCGAGGGAAAAGGAAGGTGGTTTTTCAAGAGCCAGCATGGACGAATGAAGCCCAAAGAGGATTATTCTACATGATGATGATGTCTAGTAGATTTAATGGCTTATAAGCAACATGGACCTGCATGCACGACTTATTGTCGCTTTCTTATTAAATCAGATTTGGAATCGTTATCACACAACTTTCAAAAGAGTTTTAAATAAATACTAATGATTAGAATATTTTGATTTTCTAATGGCCTACTGTAATAAGGTAGAAAATAATTATTTACCTTACTTGAGGTTATTTAATGCTATGGCAGTAATATTGTGGGGTCATTGAATATCAAACAAGTTGAGATCCAATAACTCACAGTGTTGTTGAGACAATATTATATAGTCTATGGCATGTTGCATATTTATTGTCATTTTAATTAGCTTATTTTTAGGCATAAAATTGAATTTACAATTTTAAAAAATACATGTGATATTCAAATTATTATTCTTAAAAAAAAAGAATTTTAATTCTTCAAAGAAATTTGGTTTAGACAAATTAAATTAAGAAAAATAATTGGTTATTGTATAACAAGTAATAATGATGATGGTGTTGTAAAGGAAAGTTTCATATGGCTAGGGTATAAGAGGGTATAAGAGGTCATCAACGTACTGGGGTTGAAAGACAGATGCATATAGTTCTACAAGTATATATAAGCAAGTTTAAGAGATTAAAATGGTTCATACCTTAACCAAACGAAGATTGATCCAAGCAGCCCTTCAATCCTCTTCTTGCTCCTCTTGCTCCAAGAGTCCTGCAAAACGAATTATACCTTCCTCAAACCAATATGACCAAATATAAAATAATGTTAATCAAAGAAACGTGAAATAATAATCTGATTAACATCATCATATGATCAAAAACAGAGATTCAATCACACATTGAACAATGATGTGGGAAGGAGAAAGACATCACATCTTTATTAATCATGAAAATAAGTACAAATATACCTTCTCTTCAAGTTGGGCACCTCACGAAACCTTGATCTGGTTATGCTACTTCTCTTCTCCAAGGAACTCAGCCTTCAAGCTCTGCAACACAAGGAGATGATCACTAGGGAAAAGGTGGGGGAAATGAGAGTTTCAGTTCCTCGAGCATAACAATGCAAAGATTCAAGTCCCCTCTCATGGACCTCCCTACCTCTATTTATATGTTTCTGAAGAGATAGGGTGAGGATAGGATCAGTTACAACCAAAGGAGCTAGTTGCTTAACCACCCAAACTACCTAAATTTCGAGAAATATCTTTTTTTTGACATCTACAAGAAAAACACGTAGGTTTCAGAGACAATAGTTGCGTATTCAAGGGACACACACGGGTTGTAGTAACAATACTCGCGTATGATATGCGAGTTGCAATGTAAATAGTCGTGTTTTCAGGGAACACACGGGTATTATGTAGAACAAGTCGCGTGCAGCACACGGGTTTCCTTTAGGACACAAGCGTGTACATAAAAAATCTCATTTTAGGGTACTTCTAGGCCTTTTCAGACTTTAACTATGTATTCTAAAAAGTTTTAGCTAACTCAGATACCTTTTTAATGGTGTAGAGAAGAGGTCAAATGAAGTTACAAAACTCCGAATATGGGTCATCCAATATAGGTGTTTTTTCAGTGATTTTCATGAAGTGTCAACATGCGACATAATCATGGGAAAGTGGTCACACGCAGAGATGTGTCATTTTGAGCTATAACAGATGCCCCCTTAATGTACGAGGTTAGAGGGGAAGACGATAGGTGAAATACATTATAAAGGAAATAACTGAGTATGGAGAGAGCAGAGAATCCAAGATCAAAAGGATCGAACAAAGGTACCTGAAAGAGAGATAAATGTCAGACAAAACTAATCTATGGGACATGCAAGTCCATATACAAAATATCGCCATAAAGATACAGGCGGATCCAACATATGTATAACTGATGAAACTATCATGGTCGCTCAATATGCAAAAAGGCACCATATCAAATCTAAAGGAGTCATGGCCACAAATGAACAAGGTGGATCCATGCTCAACAATCGATCACAGCCACAAAAATACAAGGTGGATCCATGTCTTACCAAAATGTCACATAAATGTGACAAGGTCTTACGCAAATTAGGCAATAGAAAAAGATGACGATGCTACTGTTGACCCAAGGTATTCAATCCAAACTGCCCAAAAGGTACGAATCCTAACCATGTGAATAAAGGAGCTGAAGTCGAACATGGAGGAAATCGTTTGATTACCGGTCAGTGATGAAAACTGTTAACAAACGTGATGGAAACCACCATTATTGAAAATGGCCCCCAAGGTACCTAGTACATTCTAACAAGTGTGAATACAAAGACTTGAATTCGAACACTTGAAGAATCCATCGAGTAGGAGACAGTAAGGTATTCCCACTACCCAATAGCGAGGGAAATTGTCACTGATGACTGCAATCCACAAGGTACTATCATAAACTCTAAATCTCATTCCTAGAGAAAGAGGTGTTGCAGTCGATGGGAAGAGATCCGTTGGATGGAAGGCATTAAGGAATCCTTCATCATCCAACACGAGGTAAGTCAGAGACTATTTGGATCTGGAATTGGTGCTGGATTTCACGACAAGGGCCGCTGGAATTGGTACTGAATTTCACAACAAGGGCCGCTGAAGACATGATGTAATGAACTCATACGAGGGAATGACCGACACAAAAGGTCAAGGCAACTGTAGAATCGTAGACAAAGGTTTAATCCTTAAACAATGAGCACGATACAAAAGTGACTTAGAAATATTTTGACACGAAAGGACTAACAACGCAAATATGCAATGTAGAAGACATTGACATATTCCCCATATAATTGAAAAAGAAACCAACTGGAGGAGTAAAAACTTTGAAGATCGAGATAAGGTCAAAATAATAGGACCTAACTATTGATAGACTCAAAACTAGTGCTTTGTTCAAGGAAACAAGACTTGCTACCATGATGTAGAGAACATGTGAATTAACTTCCCTTCCCTCTTTCTTGTAAAGGTTTAACGAGTCCAAGAAAGCAAACTCGGGACCTTCTTCATTTTTGGCAAGCTTGAAGAAAAAATAGAAGAATGCTTGATAAAGCTCTAATTCGTGGATTTTACAAGCCCGAATTAGTGAATGCTCGATGGTGTTATCATAGTTTAGAGAGTATGAAAACTCCAAAGAAGACTCCAAGGGGGCGTTCTTTTACACAATTTAGTCTCTTGAGGCCGAAAAAGTATAAAACAAACCACAGAAGAACTCTCTTAGTTTCCAAAGAAGTAATGCACACATTTTTCGTACTTAATAAGGAAGGTCCGAAAAAGGTTAAATTACCACCTACCCAATGCTCCTTCAAAAGCAACATATAGCCTGAGTTTTACAAGTGTGAAGGAATACAAGATCACTCGGAAAGATCCATTTCATTACGAGAAATGGGGCTTACAACAGTAAACTTGATGCTTTGTTCTTTAAGGTTTAGAGAGCATGACAAAGACATAAAGCACGCTCGAAATATTTTTCATGTTTGGGTCCAAAGCACGAAAAAAAGAAAACTAAGCTCATACCGGGTGTTCATTTTCCGTAAGTTTAGTCCTTTAGGTCTGAAAAAGTGATAAACCTATGCATAAAGATACTCTTCTCAATTCCATAAAAAATATAATATTCATTTTTCCTAAGTAATCCACAAGGTCGGAAAAAGTGGTAAACTTATACCTATGCGAATGATTGTTCAATTTACTTTAACGAGTCTGAACAAACAAGTTAACTCGACAATCTAGTCAATTTTAAGGAGTCAGACCAGGGATTGGAAAAAGTCAACTCACGACCTCCTTATTGTTTTTAACAAGCTCGAAGGAGAGCAGAACGAATGCTTTAAATGCAAGGAGAAGAGTGTCAGAGAAAAGCGAAACTAGTTCCAAGCATAAGGAACAAACCTATGCATAATGCAAGGAACATGAGTAGGATAAATACACTCAGGGAATGTCTCCTCAAGGTAAAGGGTGTCAAGTTGTGACGGCAAAGTGGTACAAGGTTAGGCGATAGTGAGAGCAGAGATGAAGGCTTATCTAACGAGCTAAAGGCATGGAAGCCGACATCAGGCTCATAAGCGCGAGCAGGGTACATGTAAATGTAGTTACAACTTGAACAACAAGGAAAGGCCGGTAAACAGTTATGAATCCAACTAAAAATCTTGTCTCCAAGAAACAATGACGTTAGGATCATATTCATAAGAAAAGATTTGATACAGGTTATTTTGGAAGAAACACATGCGACTTTGCTATCTTGTACAAAAATTCACTAGTGGAAAATGAGAGATTAGTGACCAGGAGACCAAAATTTTTGGTCACCACAGTTTTTTTCAAGAGATAAATGACCAAAATTGATAAATTTAAGTGAGCTAACTAAAAAAGACCAAGATAAATGACCAATTTTGATCACGGAATAAAAACCAACTAAAAACAACCAAGATAAATGACCAAATTTGGTCACGGGATATCTAGACAAGAAATGACCACATGATAATTAGTCATTTATTTGGTCATTTTTTATTCTTGCAATCTTCTTATCACTCCTTAATTAATTATAATTAATAACCAATGTAATTGCAAGGCATTCTTTGAAGGTGAAGTCCATAATTTTAGGTCTTCTTTTTGATTATCATTCCTTTTGGTAAGACAATAAAGACAAGGATAGTGGCCTACATTAGCATGGAAAACAGTTTTGACATAGAGGTTATACGTTATATGTCACATTAATTGTTTTCATTAAATAACTTAAATTCCAGCTACCTGTGACGGTCGATTCACTGAATCATGGATTGGTACAAAACACACCAAATTTTAGAGCCACAAGCCCTTAATTTCTCACACCTAGAACTTTCTCAAATCTAGTCAAATTAATAACCTTCTTTTGGTACTTTGCAGGTTCAATATTTAATTTAATTAAATCGGGCATAGTGTATAAATTATATTAATTGAGACTCAAACATGCAATGAGTTAATGCAATTAATCAATTTACTTAGGCCCCTCCATCGACACATACGCAACGTATGATTTCACGACAAGTGTTGAACAAAATATTTGATGCCCCAAGCCTAATTATGCTAGCTAATTATTTACTAACTGATTGCTTGATATAATATTGTAGAATTATTTTTTTAATGTTTTCTTAGTTGTGTATTATTTTTCGTTAGGTGCCCAATCCTTATCATAATTATTACATCTCTCAAGCTTGGATTGCACGTGGATACCCCAATATGGTTATGGCATAGTCTAAGTATTTTTTTTGTATAATGAAGTGTGCTCCAACTTGAAAATAATTACAATAAAATAGTTGTTATATTGTTACTGAAGTGTAAAATTTATGATACACATATGACAACTTAATTAATGTGTTTAAAATAAGTTTCATTGAAAATATATCATTTTTTGATGTAGAAATTAATTAGGGAGTACTCAAATATTGTTTAAAATTGTAAAAATTTGCAAGAACAATATTTTTTTTGCATTTTTTTGGTCAAAAAGTTTAATAAACTTTTATTTGTCAATTGAAATACAATTATTTATATTGTCTTTCATTTCTCAAAGGCAATATAAATAATTGAAATTAAAACCCCTTGCAAATACCCAAGTATAAAGCTACCACACATAGCTTTACTAACACATAGCTTTACTATTTATGCCCTTTTAATTGAAATTAAAACCCCTTGCAAATACCTCAGTATGAACCTACCACACATAACTTTACTATTTAATCCCACCCACCAGCAACTAATGAAACTTTACACACTTCTTGCTTGGGCCTTTAAGTTAGACTGGGTTAACATTATTTGGTAGGTTGCTAATCTAATTTAGGAGCTGTTACGAGGTTGTCACAATATCTTGAACAAAACTTCCATGATAAAGGTCTATTTCTTCAACAATTTTTTTTTTGATAATTTATGTGAAATGATTTGACAAAGCTATTATTTGTTTGGAAAAAAAATAAGTGAATTTTTTTTGTTTATTTCATTTGAATTGTGTTTTCTTTAAAAAGATACAACATGAAAAGAATATTATAAGAAATATATTGCATCGATGGGATGGATAAAAGAGAAGAAGATGAATATAAAACCACACAAATATGTGATCAAACACGTTACAACCGGAAAAGAAAGCAGGTGATAGCTGTCACTCTGTTCTTTTTGGTAGAGATAATTTGGAATATGATATAATTAAAATGTATGAATTCTTCACCTTCTTTCCTCTTTTGAGTCGAACCCCTTCAGATTTGATCACCACCAACATGGTGAAGAGCGAGCTGTGTCAGGAAAATAGAGGGTTCATATGGTTGTTTCACCTTCTTTCCCCTTTTAGTCGAGCCCCTTCCAATTTGATCACTGCCGACATGATGAAGAGCCAGCGGCATGGGGGAGAATAGAGGGTTCATACGGTGGTTGCCATATTGGAAAGCTTGTCCTGGAGTTTATTCTGGTAATTGCTGTGGTAATTCGTGGGATATTTTGTTATTACAGAAATAGAATGTTGATGTTGGTTAATTGGCGGGAGGGGAGTGATATTGCTTGGGTTAATATATATCTACTAGTGATAGCCTCTGCAATGGAGATGAAGAGGGCATCAGACTGGACATGGAGGCTTTTGAAGAGGCGCACAAGGACATCCTTAGTTGCAAAGCTAAAATCCTCCGGTTCTTTCCAGGTAAATCAAATTCTTCTGATATTTTTGCATCTAGTGTTAAACTGTTAGAGATTAATTGTTAAAAATTTTCTGGATACTCTCCAAGTATGCAAAAGCCTCAAATTGTCAAATTCCTCACCTTGAGTTGGTCAAGGTGAGCTAAGCCATAGCGTGCTGCATATAATATTCCCATTGATCTAAGCGTGGTGAGTAAGGAACTTGTTCCTACACCTTGAGCTAGTCAGGGTATAGCCACAGGTTTTTGGGTTTAGAGGGAAATAATTATTCTGAAGTATTGACTCCATTGTCATATCATTGTCCCAACTCAGGGTGCTAATTTTCAGAACATGGTAAGAAGATCGACACTCCTAAAAAACTAAACCCTAATCTATGAAACTGATAACTAGTTAACTTATCAAAACAGCAGATAAGGAATCCATAATAGGTACGCCCGCTAAAGAAGCACTTTGTATTCATTATATCATAATGCATGCGCGGGCTTTATCGTAGAATATGAGAATTCCTTATAGCCCAGATTAAAAAAAACTCTTAGTCGCTAGTTTTATTCAATAGAAATTACTTTTGAGGCGAGACCTTAGGGAATAATTCTCATTTGCACATTACTCGTAACAATGGACAACATGCACTAGGAGACATATTCTCCACCAGTAACCATGTTTCTTTGATATTACATACATGCCAGAGATCAAACATACCTGGGATTACCCTAACTAATTAGACCTGCAAACACATAACTCTGAATATACAAACAATAAATACAAAACTGCAACACTCAAATTATATCTCTATGTTACTCTGAAAAGAAAGAATCACAATGTAAGTAGCTCAAAACTCCAGCCATCTACCATCCCAGTGGTGCACCCTAAGGAAAATAGGCTAAGGTTTACAAATGTTATAGGCCATCGCTATGGTACACCTAGGTTAGAAAAGAAACCTTAAACCTAATACCTTCCTGCAATAGTGTGTCAACTCATGCATGAGTATCCTTCTTAGGAAACAACACCAAAGCTAAATCTAGACACTTACCTATGCCATGCACTTTATCTAAGTTTAGAACAACAACTTCTAAAGATAAAGATTATTGGACTGGTAAAAGAAAGGTTTTGGCTCGGTAAACTCACTCAATAAGTATCAAGTGTCATTCCTTCTTTGCATGGGACCAAACCGAGCAATAGCTCTATGTCAAGCGAGTTCGAGTGGCTATTCGCTTCCACAAAATTATTTATAAGGTAGATCACAACGAAACATGCTCTCTCAATGCCCGTTAATTCTTTGTTTAGCCCTACTTCCCATGTGAAGCGCTTCAAAGAATTTGTGGTCCTTTGGCCCAAATGGGGGACGTATTATTTGGGGAATGTAGTGATAGTGCCCAAACTAGAACCAAAAAACATACTCTCAATATGGAAAACACAGTGCCTTCCTAGACTGAAAAGTGCCTCTAAATTAGGAATTCCTTAGATAGTGCATGCATATGCCTCTATCACAGATGCCTCTAACTTTTGTTGTGCCACATGGAGGCTTTGTCTACTGTTTCACCCTCATCCATAGAACTTCGTGCAACACAGAAAATAAGACTGTACGGATCTGCTAAGCATGCCAATCTGCTGAAGGGGGATCACATGTGTGGCAATAGCTAAAGAAACTAACAAGGGGCAGAATTCAAGTTGGAGTACCTAAGGTTGGGTGGTGAATTAGTACTAAAGCCTTAAGCTAATTTATAATACTGCTTTGCACTTCAATGTTTACTGAAATAAAATCATTTTCATTGTATTGGATCCATTGAATTATTGTCCGAGTGTGCTGGGCAATCTATGATTTCATTTCCATGCATGCACTTCAGCATAACAGTTTAAAGAAATATTAGGGCATAGTGATAGATTAGGGCACGCTCTCTCAATGCCAGTTAGTTCTCTGTTTAGACCTACTTCCCATGTGAAGCACTTCAAAGAATTTGTGGTCCTTTGGCCCAAATGGGGGACGCATTATTTGGGGAATATAGTGATAGTGCCCAAACTAGAAACTAAAAACATACTCTCAATATGGAAAACACAATGCCTTCCTAGACCGAAAAGTGCCTCTAAATCAGGCATTCCTTAGATAGTGCATGCATACGCCTCTGTCACAAATGCCTGTAACTTTTGTTGTGCCTCATGGAGGCTTTGTCTACTGCTGCACCCTCATCCATAGAACTTCATGCGGCATAGAAAACAAGACTGTACAGATCTGCTGAAGGGGAATCACCTGTGTGGCAATAGGTAAAAAAACTAACAAGGGGTAGAATTCAAGTTGGAGTACCTAAGGTTGGGTGGTGAATTAGTACTTAAGCCTTAAGCTAATTATAATACCTCTTTGAATTTCAATGTTTACTGAAAGAAAATCATTTTCATTGTATTGGATCCATTAAATTATTGTCTGAGTGTGTTGGGCAATCTATGATTTCATTTCCATGCATGCACTTCAGCAATAATAGCTTAAAGAAAGATTAGGGCATAGTGATAGATTAGGGCATGCTCTCTCAATTCCAGTTAGTTCTCTGTTTATCCCTACTTCCCATGCGAAGCGCTTCAAAGAATTTGTGGTCCTTTGGATCAAATGGGGGATGTATTATTTGGGGAATGTAGTGATAGCGCTCAAACTGGAACTGAAAAACATACTCTCCATATGGAAAACACAGTTCCTTCCTAGACTGAAAAGTGCTTCTAAATCAGGCATTCCTTAGATAGTGCATGCATATGCCTCTGTCATAGAAGCCTGTAACTTCTGTTGTGCCTCATGGAGGCTTTGTCTACTGCTACACCCTCATCCATAGAGCTTTGTGCGGCACAGAAAACAAGACTGTACAGATCTGCTGAGCATGCCAATTTTCTCAAGGGGAATCACATGTGTGGCAATAGGTAAAGAAACTAACAAGGGGCAGAATTCAAGTTGGAGTACCTAAGGTTGGGTGGTGAATTAGTAATAAAGCCTTAAGCTAATTTATAATGTTGCTTTGCACTTCAATGTTTACTGAAAGAAAATCATTTTCATTGTATTGGATCCATAGAATTATTGTCTGAGTGTGCTGGGAAATCTATGATTTCATTTCCATGCATGCACTTCAGCATAACAGTTTAAAGAAAGATTAGGGCATAGTGATATATTAGGGCATGCTCCCTCAATGCCAGTTAGTTCTCTATTTAGCCCTACTTCCCATGTGAAGTGTTTCAAAGAATTTGTGGTCCTTTGGCCCAAATGGGGGACGTATTATTTGGGGAATGTAGTGATAGTGCCTAAACTAGAACCGAAAAACATACTCTCAATATGGAAAACACAGTGCCTTCCTAGACTGAAAAGTGCCTCTAAATCAGGAATTCCTTAGATAGTGCATGCATATGCCTCTATCACAGATGCCTGTAACTTTTGTTGTGCCACATGGAGGCTTTGTCTACTGCTACACCCTCATCCATAGAAATTCGTGCGACACAGAAAATAAGATTGTACGGATCTGCTGAGTATGCCAATCTGCTGAAGGGGGATCACATGTGTGGCAATAGCTAAAGAAACTAACAAGGGGCAGAATTCAAGTTGGAGTACCTAAGGTTGGGTGGTGAATTAGTACTAAATCCTTAAGCTAATTTATAATACTGCTTTGCACTTCAATGTTTACTGAAAGAAAATCATTTTCATTGTATTGGATCCATTGAATTATTATCCGAGTGTGCTGGGCAATCTATTATTTCATTTCACTATAGAATTTGAGGCCAAAATCCAACGGCTACCATGTCTGAAATTCGACACTAACCTGTTGGCTATTCGACACTAACCTGTTGGGTATTCGACACATACACTTTTTTTTCCTTCAGTGGCATAATGTCGAATCTTCGACCGACGACTAATAAGGGTCGAAGCTTCGGCAGACCATTGTGTCGCATATTCGTCCATTATTGGTTCCGAAGTGCCAACCAAAATTGCATAAACCATCGAAAATCCGATATCCTCCGACCCCTGAAGCGTCGGCCATCTGACAGCCAAAAGTGTCTGAGAAATGGCGGTGTCGTTAGTTTTTAATTTCGACTATGTCAGTACTCCAATGCACTCCGACACTAGAAGAGTCGGCCTTCTGATGCAGTCTGACACTTGAGTCGTTGGTCATCTGACGGGAGGAAGCGTCGAAGTCATGGCATGGCCGTCGGGTTGGTTGACCAAAGTGTCGGAAGAACGTCGA